>ML286533.1:0-80060 GCA_005239495.1 Nicotiana undulata
CTCGACAAATTATATCAACAAGTCCCAAATCACATGACGGACTTGCTCGAGCTCCCAGAACACGGAAGACATCATCCAAGCTAGAAATCACTCTCCAAAACCCCTTAGTTTCAAACTTAGGATTTCAAGAAAATTCAATTGGCTCATCAAAATGCCGAACAGATCTATATTGCTCGGAGTGACCCCAAATTTTGCGGACAAGTCATAAATGACTATACGGAACTATTGCCAGTTTCGGAATTCCATTCGGACAATGATATCACGAGGTCCAATTCCAGGTTGAACTCCAAATCTTATGAAATCCTGAATTCCAATTCAGGTGCCGAAATACCCTCGGGTCATCAGAAACCCGAGGTGAACACACTCCCAAGTACAAAATCATCATCCTGAGCTGCTGGAGCTGTCAGAACTCGATTCTGAGGTCGTTTGCTCAAAATGCTGCTCGGAACCAAAATTAGCCAAATAGGCTAGCCTTCAGGAACCAAGTGTTCCTGAACTGGCCAAATCACTTCTGAATCTCGAACTACCAGCCCACACAAGTCATAAGGCACAAGTAGCCGCTGTGGAAAGAGTCATTCACAGGAACAGAGTCCCAACACACAAAACGACCGGCTGGGTCGTTACAGGATTAGAAGCCAGTTATGGAACTTCGGAGCGAGGTGAGTCTCCTTTCCAACCTCGTAAGGGGAAATGTCCCCATATGTTCCTTATTTGTTATGTATACATGTTGTGGGGGACGCGTACGTACCAAGTGATGAGAGTACGTACGTGGCGACTATATTGCTATGTCTGGTAGCTTTAGGACTCACGATCATGCCTCTATGTGCCTTACTTGTACCTTGTATGTATTATAAGTTGTGATTGTTGTTGAGATGACATGGAAAGGTGAAATATTATGATTTAAATCCCAATTGGCTACAGTGGTATTGTCACGGTCCTGTTGGGTTCACTGTTGAGTCGGTACACATATAAACCTATATATGAATATGCACGAGTCGCAGGCATGATGCGCGATCGTGGGTAGCTTATCATTATCGAGTCAGCACACGACTCGCAGACTGGATGCGCGATCATTGGTCAACTTATATAATTTTATAATTGAGTCAGCACACGAGTCGCAGGCATGATGCACGATCGTGGGTAGCTTATCATTATCGAGTCAGCACACGACTCGAAGGCATGATGCGCGATCGTGGGTAGTTTATCATTATCGAGTCAGCACACGAGTCGCAGACTGGATGCGCGATCGCGGGTCAACTTATATATTATTATTATCGAGTCAGCACATGAGTCGTAGGCATGATGCGCGATCGTGGGTTGCTTATCATTATCGAGTCAGCACACGAGTCGCAGGCATGATGCGCGATCGTGGGTAGCTTATCATTATCGAGTCAGCACATGAGTCGCAAACTGGATGCGCGATCGTGGGTCAACTTATTACTATTGAGTCAGCATGCGAATCGCAGGTATGATTCGTGATCGTGGGTTAGCTTATGACCTCAGTCTTTATGACCACCTTTATGACTCCGACCAGTTGTTTTGTTCTAGTATTGTATTATCACTTGAGTCTGAGTCACTTATAGTGGGATTGACATGTATTGTGTAAACGGAGAATTTGGCACTTGCAGTTCATTTTCAGTCGTTACTTGGATTACATTATTTGCTTATGTACTTGTTGATTTCTGCTTCACATGCCTACTGCTTTAGCCATATCTCTTTTTATATTATATTGCTGGACTTTAGTGAGTATCTAGTCGACCTCCCGTCACTACTCCTTCGAGTTTAGACGGGATACTCACTGGGTACATATATGTATATGTACTCATACTACACTTTCTGTGTATTTTGTTGCACAGGTACCTTTATAGTACAATGATCGATTTGGGGACTTATACGGGCTGCATTCATCCAGAGGCGTTCCGCAGCTGCCAGAGTCCCCCTTCTGTGTACTTACATTTTATATTCATTGCCTTTGTCCAATTTGTTTTTCGGACAAGCGTTGTATAATTGTATAAATTCTTAGAAATTGCTCATGGACTTGTGTCACCGGGTTCTGGGGATGTCTTGGTATTTCATTTTTTGTATTAAGTTGGTTTCCTGCCATATTTAAATTACAAAATTTATTTATTTAATAATGAAAATGCAAGAAAAGGCTTCGATTTCTAAAATGTTAAACAGGAAAGTGTTCCAACTAATTAAGGGGCCGGCTTGCCTGAGAGTGATGTCCGGCGCCATCATAACCCATAGGTTTTGGGTCATGACATAAAGGGTTTACATACCTTTAAACAACAAGAGATATGACCAAATAAAGGTCAAGAAAACCAGAATTTGTGAGCTTAATACAACACAATAAACCACCAGCAACCAGTGCAGGAATACCTAGAAATAAAAGCTTAAAAAGACCAGAACTTTGAGAAGAAAATCAGCAAAGAGACCAACTTTTTCCTAGAAAAGCCATATCCAAAAGAAACCAATTTTTCAGAATGTTCTTGAACCCATTTTTTTGTTGTTGGTATTTTCAGTGTTTTTCTGTTTTTCAGAGTAGTGATATATTTTTCAGAACAGTATTTTCTAATGTGTGTGTGTGTGTAAATTTCAGACTGAATCCTTCTGAATTGTGTGTGTTTTGGGAGTATTATCTCTATCAGTTTTTAAGGAGATTTTTTTTTTATATTGTGTGTCTAATTCAGAATGTAGTATAGCCTATATATAGGCTGCCTAGGGAGGACAAATGTTAGGAATATTCCTTATCTTTTAAAATCTGAAAATGGTACAATATAGATGTCCTTCTTATCCTATTTTTAGCATTTTTGTAAGAGCTATGACAGCTGTACCATTTCTAGAAGGTTCTTCTATTTTACAGCCCTTTTTACCCCCTGAAAATTATTGTTTTTACCTTAAAAAAATCTGATTCAGTAATTTCTTATTTTATTTTGATGTTTATCTTTATCCTAGAAGCTTCTTGAACTGTTACATCCAATATTCTTCACTTAAAATTCCTAAACTACCCTGAAATACCCCTTAAAATTACCCCTTAGTGTTCAGGGTTAAGTTACCTGTTAGGTTGACTATTTTTGACCTAATTAAGAGACTAAGCTTACTAGTTAATACTGATGAAGAAGCTGAAAACTAACCTTCAAAAGTGAAAGGAATAGACCTAAACAAGGTAATCATTTGAACCTACGTGAGTTTATTTTCAGAACTTAGACTAACTAATTCAAGTTATTTTACTATGTGCAATTAGTTAAGTAATTAGACTTAGTTAGTTATCCTAAATTAGGAGTCAATTACATACTTTAGAGCAGTGCATGATGATTAGGAGAAAGAATATAAACCTAAGTCAACTAATCATGCACAACTAACATCCTATCATAATTCAATTTTAATCACAAATAATTCCCTAATCATGGAAGTTATTAAATTAACACACATAAGTGATTAACAAGTTGTTTCATACTTATTAAAGAAAAATATGCAACCTAACCTAATAATCAAAATCAATGAATTACAAAGACCAATATTAAATTATAACGAAATTGAAAATCAGTAATCAATTAAAGGCACTTGAATAATTTAGAACTTAGGCAATAAAATCAAGGTTAACCTAAATTACTAGTTTTGGGTAGACCTAAAACGTGTAGGATTAAACTAAGGCGGGAATCAATTGATTAATACACATAATGATCACTAAGCTGTTTTATATGAAGAAACACTCAAGAAATTGGAAAATCTAAAACTAAAATCCACAACTAAACCTATAATTAATTCAAAACAGTACTTAATAATAAAGAAAATAAAAACATAGGAAACCTAAGCTAATCAGTCTAAGACTCAGAAACTAAGCTTGATTAATAAGACAAACATGTAAACCTAAATTATTATTTCAAATTGCTACAATCCAGGAGTTTTAAAGGCAGTAGCACAAAGAGAAACAAGAACAGAAACTATGAATTCCTAAATCATTAGTTAAAAGTCATAACATAAACCTAACAAAAAGAAAAAAACTAAGATAGGATAAACATGCTAAACTCAAAAATCAAATAAGTCCAGAAAAGTAAGAAAAAAAACTTAAATTCAGAATTCATGAATAAATCGGCCAAGACAGAATTTTAACCTAAGTAATTAATTATTAAACAAATAAAGGGAGGGAGAGGGAGTACTAGTTGGTTAGAACAAGTTTGGCCGGATTTGGTTGACTCGCCGGACTTTGGCCTTCCGGCGGGGTTTGAAACGAGTCAAACCCCCGTGTATCACTTTCTCTTGTCAAAAGCAAGTGACTCACGTAGGTTCGAGCCATTAATTTTCTCTAATTCGTCCTGGTTTGATTATTTAAGGTTTTCGATTCCTAGATCTAAAACTGGTGGAGTTTGGTGAGGTTTTTAGGGAAAACATGTGAGGGATTAGGGTTCAGGGCGAGGAGGAGATTGTATATAGTGAGTTTGGTTAATTTTGGGGTTGGTCCGTCGCCAGTAGGCGATTTTCGGGCAGCGGAGAACGATGGTGGACGGCGGCAGGGAACTAGGTGAGGAGAGAGAGGAGGGAGACGGGTTGGGGGGGGGGGGGTTTGGATGAGCNAAATAATTCACAAATAAACACTGAAATTCAACAAAAATCTATAAAATTAAATTATTTATCAAATTTTGTAGGAGTATTTAATAGGTGAAAATTATATGCTCACAGCTGCCCCTCTTTGCTCGGAAACATGAAGAGTTTTCGGGCAAAGACAAAGTGAGCAGTTATGAACAACTTTTACCCGTTCAAATACTCCATGCGAAGCGCTTTTGAAAAAGTTTGACCGAACCTTGCTTCAAAGGTTGCCTACATATCCTTGGCTATAAAGGAATCAGGTCAGTGTAGTTCTAGGAGCTTTGGTAGCTTGGACTACCGGATAATTGTGATTTCATGGTGGTTGTTGCTGCTATTATTGTTGTTGAGCTCCTTATTACACCAAAGTAGCAAAAAATGAAAAAGACTAACTAAGCCTATCAGCTACTAGTTACAAGATCCCTATCTGTACACTCTAAGGCTTGGTCTTGAGTCTTGGCTTTTGCTGACTCTGACCTGGATCTTGACGTTTGTTAGTCGCAGGTACTAGTTTCATCTTCTCGTCTTCTGAATCAAGGCGGAACGGATGACTCCAAGCTCGTCCTATGCAGTCCACGTATTCTCCATTTCCATACTTTGGGTTTGACCTTCTCTTTTTCTTCTTTTATTTTAATATGGATCGAAACTTCTTTTTCTGGTGGTCTCGAGTCCATTGTCCTAAATTGTAATCTGCGCAAAATCAAGAACAAACGAACGGAATTTTCTGCCCCAGTTTTCACTAGGAAAATTTCGTTAGTTATTATAATAAAATCTATACTATTTTATTATTGAAAGCAATAAAAAGTCGGGAATGGTGTACCCGAAGCGAATATAGAGTAGAGGATGGATACCCTATGTCTAAAGGTAAAACCAACTAGGTATTGGAGACCCTATGTTGGAAAAGATTGATAGGTTATGTTGTCGTCAGAAAAAGATCACCAGGTTATGCTGGCGTCAGGAAAGAAAAAATCAACATGTTATGCTGTTGTCAGGAAAAGGATCACCAGGTTATGCTGGCGTCAAGGAAATATCAACAGGTTATGATGTTGTCAAGAAAAAGGATCACCGGGTTATGCTGGTGTCAACTAGGATCAACAGGTTATGCTGTTGTCAGGAAAAGAACACCAGGTTATGCTGGCGTCTAGAAAAGATCAACAAGTTATGCTGTTGTCAGGAAAAAGATCACCAGGTTATGCTGGTGTCTGGGAAAGATCAACATGTTATGTTGTTGTGAAGAAAAGATCACCAGGTTATGCTGGCGTCTGGGAAGGATCAACAGGTTATGCTGTTGCCAAGAAAAAAATCACCAGGTTATGATGGCGTCTGGGAAGGGTCAACATGTTATGTTGTTGCCAAGAAAAGATCACCAGGTTATGCTGACGTCTGGGAAAGATCAACAAGTTATGTTGTTGTCAAGAAAAGATCACAAGGTTATGCTGGCGTCTAGGAAGGATCAACATGTTATGTTGTTGTCAATAAAAAGATCACAAGGTTATGCTGGCGTCTGGGAAGAATCAACATGTTATGCTGTTTCCAAGAAAAAGATCACCATGTTATGTTGGCGTCTGGGAAGGATCAACAGGTTATGCTGTTGTCAAGAAAAAGATCACCAGGTTATGCTGGCGTCTGGGAAGGATCAACAGGTTATGCTGTTGCCAAGAAAAAGATCACCAGGTTATGCTGGCATCTGAGAAGGGTCAACAGGTTATGTTGTTGCCAAGAAAAGATCACCAGTGTAACGACCCGACCGGTTGTTTTGTGTTATCGGACCCCTTTCCCCTAAATGAAATTTCCCATAGCGGCTTACTGTGATTTATGACTTGCGGGGACGGTAGTTCGGGATTCGGAAGTGTTTAGAGTGGCATATGAACACTTAGTTCCTTAAGGTTGGTCTTTTTGGCCAAGTTTGACTTCGGTCAACATTTTGAGTAAACGACCTCAGAATCGAGTTTCGACGGTTCCGTTAGCTTCGTATGATGATTTCAGGCTTGGGCGTATGTTCGGAATGGGTTTTGGATGACCCGGGAGCATTTTGGCGCCCAATAGCGAAATAAGAATTTCCTTAAGTTCATATTGTGGTTTGGGATGTGTTTTTGTGTTATCGAGGTACGAACGGAATTTCGAGATCGGGAATAGTTCCGTTATGTCATTTATGACTTGCTTGCAAAATTTGGTGTCATTCCGAGTAGTATAGGTCGGTTCGGCGCATTGAAAGAGAATTCTAGAACTTTAAGTTCAAAGTCTGATTCAATTTGGTTTTGGGGTGGAATTCATAGTTTCGTTGTTGTTTTTCACGTTTCAAAAATTCGAGCAAGTCCATATCATGAATACAAACTTGCCAGTGCCTTTGGATGGGGTCCCGAGGGCTCGGGTGAGTTTTGAACCCCTCGGAGTTAAATTCAAAACACCAGATTTTCACTAACTGGTTTCCTTCGGTACGATCGCGGGTGCATTAATGCGATCGCATAGAAGGAGTTGGCAGGGTGTGGGGAAATTTCCTGTGCGATCGCATGGGCGTGTCTTTGTTCGCACAGGGTGATATGTGGCCTGTCCCAGTTTTGTTCTCCGCGTTCGCGCCCTTTCCCCCGCAATCGCATAGGCCTGGCCCAGTTTGCTCTCCGCGATCGCACGTACCCCTCTGCGGTCGCACAGTAGGCCTTCAGGGACCTTGACCAGTTTACTTCTGCGATTGCACTGCCCCAACTGCGATCACACACAAGGGGCAGCTGGGTAGTGTTAGTTTTAAACGGGACTTAGTCTCATTTTAGCAATTTTTCTTCACTTGGGGCGATTTTGGGAGCTTTCAATGAGGAAGTTTCACCTAGAAACTGAGAGGTAAGTGATTTCTACTATAATTTAAGTTGAATACTCGAACCTTTAGGTGGATTGACACACTAATTAGAGGAAAATCATGGATTTGATTAAAAACCTATGTTTTATGAAAATCTGGAGAATTAACAATGAATTTGCCATGGAATCACTCAAAAACTATATATTAATGATCCTTAGGTTATGGGTAATTGATTCCTTTGAAAATTTTTGGAATCCGAGCATGCAGGCCCGGGGGTGTATTTTAGAATTTTTCAAAATGAGGTGAAATAACTAAGTAAATAGGAGAATTCCATACTTTTGAGTATAAATTGATATATTTATGTAACATTTGGTTAGTTTCGATTCCTTGGGTGACGAGTTCGGAATTTCAGGCATTTTCTTGAACCGGGGAGTAGGTTCGACACGAGGTGAGTCTCCTTTCTAACATTGTAAGAGGGAATTGTCCCCATAGGTGATCTAAATGCTATGTGTTAATGTTTGTGGGGGCTATGTACGTACCAAGTGACGAGAGTCCGTACGTAGCGGCTATTATTGTTGTGTCCGGGTAGTTAGGCCCACATCATGCCTTCTGTTTTCCATGAAATGAACTATATGCTTTGTGAATTTATGTTATATGCGGATTTGTTTCCCCGAGATCATGGAATTTGAGAATTTTAAAAGGAATTGTTCAATGGAAAGTAAATTATGAGAATATTGTGTGTGCATGTGACCGCTCGCAATTTACATTCCGTGAGCAGAGTGTTATTTCCACCACTCTCATGGGAGCGGGCCGTAAGCCACGACGAGATTGAAAGATGAAATTATGGTTCGGGCCGTTCGACCCTCGTCAATGCACAAATATGATTATTATGATGGCTCAGGCCGATTTTCCTTATCCCCTATGCGCATGTTAAGTTAAAAATTTCATGATATTGAAGTATCAAGATATTTGGGGGAAAATGAAGTAGTAATTGTGTATTTACTTCCAGTTTTTTTATTTGAATTACAGTTATCTTTAATGTTTACTGTTTTTATATTTCTTGTATGCCTACTGCTGATATCATATCTTGTTAAATTATTTTGTTGGACCTTAGTGAGTGTCAAGTCGACCTCTTGTCACTACTTCTTCGAGATTAGACTGGATACTCACTGGTTACATATTTATTTATGTACTCATGATACGCTTCTATACTTAACTGTACAGGTTCTGAGGCTGGTGCATCTGGTTATCAGACCGGAGTTCGATTCTGAGTATAGACAGGACCTGACTTCACGGTGAGCTGCTTCTCCTGACGATCCTCGGCAGCACCATGGAGTTTCTTTTGTTTATTTCTCGTCTATTTCTTCCAGACAGTGGGACTGTATATTATATCTTTTGTATATTCTGTTAGTATGCTCGTAGGACTTGCGACACTAGTTCCTGGAACACACGTGGTAGATATTATGATTTACAGGTCTGTATATATGTTGGCTCACGCCTCTTTATGACTGCTTTTGGTTAAAACTGGTTAATTATCCTTTTAAATTAATGTTTTGAACTTTAAACTTGGCACGTGTTGGATTGTTTAATTAAATATGTGAAAATTCTTAGAAATGTAAGGGTTGGATTGCCTGACCTCGGTGTTGAACGCCATCACGACCTGAGTTAGGATTTGGGGTCGTGACAACCAGGTTATGTAGGCGTCTGGGAAAGATCAACATGTGATGTTGTTGTCAAGAAAAGATCACCACGTTACGATGACGTCTAGGAAGGGTCAACAGGTGTGATGACCCAAAGGGTCAGTTTAAGAATTTAGACCCAATTCTAGGCTTATTATCCATAAAAAGACTAATTTTAAATATCTCGATTTGCATGCACAGTCCGGGCGTAAAACCGGAAAGCTTTTATGTTAAAATATGAGAAATAGTAATTTCTAGAGTTAAAATTTGATTATAGTTTACTTTGGTCAAAATTTTGAGTAAACAGACTCGAATTTTTGTTTCGTTGATCCCGACAGGTCCGCAGTAAAATATGAGACTCGGGCGTATGCCCGGAAATGAATTCCGAGGTCCCAAGCCTTAGAAATTAATTTTTGAAAGAAATTGTTTTGCTGAAATATTTATAAAAATAAAGAAAAGAATTAATGTTTGAAATCATTGGTATCGGGCTCGTATTTTGGTTCAGGAGTCCGGTACAGATTTTTATGATATTTAGGCCTTGCCTGTGAAATTTGGTAAAAAACGGAGTTTGTTTACCGTGATTCAGACATCCGGTTAAAAAGTTATGAACTATAAGTGCTCTTGAGGAAAATAATGAGTTTAGAGGTTTAATTCATAGTTTTACATGTTATTTTCATGATTTGATCATACGAGCAAGTCCGTATGATACTTTTATTATGGCATGCATGTTTGTTTTAGAGCCCAGAGCGCTCGGGTGAGTTTCAAATAGGTTTGGGTTGTGTTGCGCTCATTTTTTCTTATGCTTCGACGTCGTTTTTAAAGCATAAATGATATCATATTGAACAAATGAGCTTCGATTTCTGTTTTGAATAAAGTATTAGATCCATATCATAATTACGGACCCGTGGCAACAAGAATCATCAAATTTGGACATCGTATGATGATTTTATAGGCATTTACTAATGTTGTCAGATTTTTCAGGTTAATTACGAAATTGCCACTGACGGCGTATTAAAAATCTGCATTATTTGTAAATATTAAAACCTACATATCTCCTTCATTATAAGGTAAATTGAGTGATTCCAAAGCCTAACTTGATTAGAATTTCACAAGGAATCCATTGGAGACATAAAAATCGAGTTTCAGGATCGTTTGACACAAGAAACGAGTTAGAATAGCTGGCAGAAAAATATATATAAAACGGACAGACTTCTTCTTCCTCAAATTTTTGAACCTCACAACCCTAGGAACGAATTCCTTCACCAAATATCATCCCCAAGTCATAGGTAATCAATTATAAACTTTACACTTTCAATTACTTATTATTTTTCATCACTTTTAAATAAAAAACTAAGAATTTTTATGGTAAAAATTGAGTGTTTGGGTAGAATTAGAGAATTTTATAAAAATCGAATCTTTACCTCTAATTGTGGTCGGATTTCGAAACTAATTATATATTTGGGTTCGTGGGTGAATGGGTAAACGTAATTTGGTCCGAACCTCGAGTTTAGAGCAAGTGGGCCCAGGGTCGGGTTTTCACTTTTTTTTTTAGAAAACTTAGGAAAAATTATAATTTTCAATAAAGTTAGTTCCTTTAGCCTTAATTAATGATATTGAGTTAATTATGATTAGATTCGAGCAAGTTAGAGCAAGATTCGAAAGGAAAAACTGTAATTGAGCAGTGAGTGGCCTGAGAAATTGAGGAAGTGTTTGGTCTAACTTTGACTTGAGGGAATAGGAATCCCCACTTGTTTGCTATGTGAAATGCATGGGCGTGGTGTATAGGTAAGGTGACGAGAATCTATGCGCCACCCAATTTATCTGTTAAGCATGATCCCTTTCCCGTTCCCAACTTAATTGATTCTTGTCTTAATTAATCTATGTCCATTATTGTTTCTCTGACTACTTGGCCTTGTTATTTTATTGTTAGATATTGTTGTGGTTATTTGGAAAGAGTATTGGTTGTTTTAGCTGGATTCCTTGTGGTACAAAACGGTTGAGCGGTTTGGCATTGTTTATATATATATATATATATATATATATATTCATGTTGGTTTCATTTTTGATAATATTGAGGAAATGATGAGGAATGCAGTTTAACTGTTTTATGGTTGTTGAGGTTGTGGTTGTTTAGTTTCAATTGATTGTTTCCAATCGTTGTGGAAAGTGTATTAAAAGTGTTGAGAGTTCTCTTGATTTTATCATGGTACATAAAGACTGAGATGGGTTGACAGTGTTACGGTGTTTACATATATTCTGGTTGGTTTTATTGTGAAATGATATTGGTTGAAGCTTACGAGCTATACTGTTTTCTGTTTGAAATTTGTTGAAATAAAAGTGTTGGGTGAAAGGCATGGCTTGAACTGTGAAAGTTTTTGATGAATAAACAAAATTGGTGTGATAAGGGGGCTGTGATAAGGGTGGATAATTGATTGTGATACATGTGAATAAATTGATCGTGATACGCGTGAATAAATTGATATGATATGTCTGGTGGGATCGGGTTGCACGCCGCAACAAGGAGCAATAAGGGAGGACAATTATATTTTTAATGATTTTCAAAGAAAAACCAAGATTTGAAAACTACCATTTTATATTACTATTTTTCATATTTTGGCACTACTTTTATTTAAAGTTAAAGTTTGAAAACTTGGAAATCATTTAAGAGGTTGTTATAGCTGAGGCCAGGAAAAGGCGGCTGAGTTATTTCATTGTCGTTGCAGTACTTAATTATTTGTTTAGATTTCCTTTTTGTTTTATATTTATTGTCTCGGTTATATTTTTCTTGTTGGTGTAGAATTGTTGTGTTGCGTTATTGTATATATTTCACCCCATTTTTTTCATAGAAGCCTATTTTTCAAAAGAGTGGGGTACTGAAAGCACAAATTTCCAATCATTGTGGGATTGAATATCTGAATCCGTGGATTTTTATTTCAAAAAAAAATCTAATTTTGATTCGAAAGGCGCCGGCTACCTTCTTACTGACAGCACAGCTAGGTGCTGGCACTCAATTAGTAGCGCTGGAACGTCACTCGGCTTACATGGGGTCGGTTGTACTGATACTACACTCTGCACTCTTGTGTGAAGATCCAGGTATCGACCAGCAATAGAGATATTTAGAGCAACTATTCATTTATTCGGAGATACGAGGTATATCTGTCGGCGTTCGCAGATCCCGAGAGTCTTCTCCTATTTTTATAAAACTATTTTATCATATTCAGAACAATTACACTATTTCTTTCAGCCCATTATTTGTAGTATTCTTTAGTAGTTCGTGAATTGTGACACCAGACCCTGGGGTAGTTCTAGAGTTACTTATATAATTAGTTTGTGGCTCGGTTTATTTAAGTGTTTATTATTTTATGTTCGGAATTATTCATTGAAAGTTAGTAGCTTAAGTTTATTTTATAATTGTTTATTATGTTTAAATGGATAATCAAAGGTAAATATCTAATCGAACTCAAACACTGGACTGCCTAGCAAGTGTGGTGTTAGGTGCCATAACTATCCCTAAGGTTGGGAATTTGGGTCGTGACAACAAGTTATGCTGTTGCCAAGAAAAACATCACCAGGTTATGCTGGCGTCTGGGAAGGATCAACAGGTTATGTTGTTGTCAAGAAAAAGATCACCAGGTTATGCTGGTGTTAACTAGGGAGTGGGACCTTATGCTGGAAAAGGTGTAGCTAGGGATTGGAGGCCCTATACTACTTTAAGTTTGAATTATTTTCAACATTATTTATTCTTCTTCTTCTTCTTCTTCTCTTTTTTTTTTTAAATTTTATTTTCGGAGAATGAGTGAATGCGGGAAAGAGTTTTTATAGGAAACTTCCCTTTTGGAGTTGTCGCTGCAGAGCCACTTCTAGCCCTTGCGCAATTTCTTCTTGGGTTGCATTGGCTTCTTGCGAGGTTGCTTTCGGGTTGCACCTGTTTCCTATTTTTCAAACAGAGAACTATTTGTCAGTTTGAAACAATGGTTGGTTTTGCGGCCTTGATTATTTCAACTGCTTGATCTCAGCCCTTTTGACGAAGATCTCAACTGCTTGCTTGCTTATTGGGGATTGGGTTTCATCTCTAATCCCGGGGACCTTGGCTTGCCATGGAGATCGGTCACGTGGGATCCAACATTTTGACTTTATTTTGCTTTTGTTGGCCTTTCATTTCAGACTTTTCCTCCAATTTTAACTTTAAAGCATTTGTAGTACTTTGGCTTTTCAAACTCTGCCGTGATGGTTAGCCACGTGGGACTTAACTTTTCAACTTCATTTTCCTTTAAAAGCATTTCAATTTGATTTCTCCTTTCAAGGATTTTGAGTTTGAAACATCAACCGCTATGGCCAGTCGAGATCGACTCGATGCCCCTGGCGAGGCTGGGTGCCTTTTTGCTTATCAGCCCGTGCCAAATGAGAGCCCTGTAAATCAGTTTTGCCATCCTTTTCTTTGTCTTACTTTAGGAACAGAGTTTGACCGAAAAGGATTGAAAGAAAACAACAAAGGAACTGGGACAATGAATTTTGACAAAGAATATCTCTTGCAGGGAAAGGAAAGAAGGACTTATCTGGAGTGTATGCGGTCTTCAATGAACATGACATGCTTCTTGGACTGGATTCCCAATCTACGAAAACCATCTAACTCTCAGAAATTCATTACCATTATTACCTCGAGATTGAGGAACCTTGCCCCGGACTGTGTCCATGTTAGTGACCCATTATCCTTTTCGATCAGTGGTGCCCTTTGCGGGTTTCACCAACTAACCTCTCTCATTTCTCTTCTCACTGTTGCCTTGTAGTGCTCTTTGCGAGTTTACACTAACAAGACTCTTATCACGACCCAGAATCCTAATCCGGGTCGTGATGGTGCCCAATGACGGGGTTAGGCAAGCCAACACAAATTACACTAAGTGTTACCCTTCCCATCTAATTAAACAGGTCAACATTTACAAATTTTAAACAGTTAAGCATGATGATAGCTTGACATGGAAATAAAGCATATGCATGCCTGTACAACCCAAACCCAAAATATATATACACTACGCGTGTGTGCCAAGAACTAGTGTCACGAGTGTCATGGGAAACTACTGAATATACAATGACTACAATATATACAGAGTCTCAGTCTGAATGAAATGGACAGAGAATATAACAAAAGAACTCCAGGGTTCTGCTAGGAAGTCACCGGGAAAGCAGCTCACCGTGAAGTATGACCACGCTATCAATATCTAGCACCGGCCGGATAATAAGACGTACCAGCCTCCGGACCTGTACAGTAAAGTACAGAAAAGAAAAGAAAGTGCAGCATGAGTACATATTAAATAAATATGTACCCAGTGAGTATCCCGCCTAAACTCGAAGAAGTAGTGACGAGAGGTCGACTCGATACTCACTAAGGTCCAGCAGTAATAACATATGATAGAATATAATGTAATACAGTAGGCATGTCAGGAAATAAGAAACAAGTACATATCAGGAGCAGAAATCCAAACAACTACTGAACTAAACAATAAAGCACTTTCAAGGGTAAGACCACCGAACGAAACAATAATCACAAATTCTTAGATCCGCCATGGCGTACGGCTCGCTCCCATAAAGTACCTTCTAAACTCGCCGCGGCGTACCGCCCGATCCCATATGTATCTCAAGTATTTCTCAACTTTGCCGTGGCATACGACCCGATCCCATATATATATATCACAAATACTTCTCAACACTGCCGTGGCGTACGACCCGATCCCATTTATATATTAAATTACTTTTCAACACTGCCGTGGCGTACGACTCGATCCCATATATTTCACAATTTCTTTTCAACTCTGTCGTGGCGTACGGCCCGATCCCATATAGACATAATCACTCTCAAACCTGCTGTGGCGTACGGCCCGATCCCAATATCATACAATACTTACTTTCCATATCAAATTAATTTCCATTCAACAATTTCCCATAAAGCCTCAGTGGAACAACACTATACAAAACATAATCTCGTAGTACATAAGGCGTCACAATAAACCATATAAAGCATTTCAAGGAAAACATATCAAGCATTACGAGAAATGCATATAAGGCATTGCGAGAAAACATACAAGTCATGATGTGGGCCTAACTACCCGGAAATAACAATAATAGCCGCTACGTACGGACTCTCGTCACTTGGCGCGTACGTAGCCCCCAAACCATTTACACATAGCATATACATCACCTATGGGGACAATTCCCTCTTACAAGGTTAGAAAGGAGACTCACCTCGTGTCGAATCTACCCCTCGGACCACAATTGCGCCCGAAACTCCGAACTCTACACCCGAGGACTCGCAACTAGTCAAAAGGTGTAAAATTAAATCAATGCATGCACAATGTGAGAAATTATCTTAGTTATTCAATAAAATAGCCATTTTTGAAGAATTCCCAATTTTCAACCCCGGTCCCGCATGATCAAATTCCAAAAGTTCTCGAAGGGATCACTCACCTATAGCCTAAGGATCATTAAGGTGTGATTTCTACTTGAATTCATGGCTTAAAATGAAAAATTACAAAAATCCTCAAGAACCCTAAAATTTCTACCTATTCTATGATTTTTAGATAATTTAGTAGGGAATTTAACTAGGAATTAATGTTTGAAACTTGTAAAACTATGAAATTTACTTACCTCAATAACAATGGTGGAAGGTTCTTTGAAGATCTCTCTAATAATTTGAGGAGGAAGATGAAAATGGAGGAAATATGCTAAGTCCCGTATTTAATAAAACTGCCCAGGGATTCCTTAACTGCGATCGCGACAAGGGCCTTGCGATCGCGAAGTCCAACTTGCCAGACCTTTACGATCGCGGCAGAGGTCCTGCGATCGCGAAGACCAACTGGCCGGACCTCTGCGATCGCGGAAGGGGTCCTGCGATCGCCAAGAGCAAACTCACTCGGCCCAGACGCGACTCAATGCGATCGCGATAAAAGACTGCGATCGCGAAGGTGTGGAACCCAAACCTCTGCGATCGCAAAGGGGAAGCTGCGATCGCAGAGAACAATCAACAGCCCAGCGAAATCCTTCTCTGCGGTCGCAACCCACCTTCTACGATCGCAAAGAAGGAAACCAGATAGCAGAAATTTTTGGTTTTTCTAACTTAGCTCCCGGGGTCTAAAACACACCCGAGCCCTCGGGACCCCGTCCAAAAGCACTAGCAAGTCTGTATTCATGATACGGACTCGCTCGAACTTCCGGAACATGAAAAACAACAACGAAACTCAAAATTCAACCCCAAAACCAAATTGAATCAAAACTTAAGAACTTGAAATTCTAGAATTCACTTCAATGCACCATACCGGTCTATACTACTCGGAATGATTTCAAATTTTGCAGACAAGTCAAGAATGACATAAAGGAACTATCCCCGGTCTCGGAATCTCATTCGGACTTCGGTAACATAAAATCACATTTCAAGCCAAATTTCAAATTCTATGAAAATCCTCAAAACTTCATTAACTCTAATTTTCCCATTTTGATCCGAAACCCGTCAAATCAAGTATGTTTCTTACCAAATTTTACAGATAACTTAAATAACACATATTGAACCTGTTCTGGGATCCGAAACCATAATACGGGCCCGGCAGCACAGGTTTCACATGAAGGTTCATTTTCATAAGCCTTCAATATTTTCATAAAACAATTTTCTTTAAAAATTCATTTCTCGGACTTGGGTCCTCGGAATGGGATTCCGGGTATACTCCCAAGTCCCATATTTTCCTACAGGCCTTCCGGGACTGTCAGATCACGGATCCAGGTCCGTTTATCAAAAATATTGACCAAAGTCAACTTTATTCAATTAATTATATAAAAATTCAACTCTTAATCAAGTTTTCACATAAAGGCTTCCCGGCAACGCGCCCGGGCTGCGCACACACATCGAGGTGAGATTAACGGAGGCTTTCAGAGCCTCGCAACACAGTCACAATTAGATTCACATAAGATGACCCCTTTGGGTCATCACAATCTCCCCCTCTAAAACAAACGTCCGTCCTCGAACGGACGTACAATCGTACCTGAAGTGACGAATAGCTATGGATACCTGCTCTGCATGTCCTCCTCGGACTCCCAAGTCGCCTCATCGACTGGTTGGCCCCTACACTGGACCTTTATGGAAGAAATTCTCTTAGAACTCAACTGGCGGTCCTGCCTATCAATAATAGCAACTGGATCCTCCTCGAAGCCCAACTTCTCATCTAACTGAATAGTGCTGAAATCAATCACGTGAGAGAAATCAGCATGATATCTCCGAAGCATGGATACATGAAATACCGGATGAACTCTTGATAAGGCGGGAGGTAAAGCGAGCTCATAAGCAACCTCCCCAACTCGCCTCAACACCTCGAAAGGGCCTGTAAACCTGGGGCTCAGCTTGCCCTTCTTCCCGAATCTCATAACGCCCTTCATCGGCGAAATCTTCAACATAACCTTATCTCCCTCCATAAATGCTACATCACGCGCCCGCTAATCTGCGTAGCTCTTTTGTCTGGACTGAGCTGTGCGGAGTCTCTCCTGAATAATCTTCACCCTATCCAAAGCATCTCTCACCAGATCTGTGCCATATAACTTGGCCTCGCCGGGCTCAAACCACCTGATAGGAGAACGACATCGCCAACCATATAAAGCCTCGAATGGAGNGCAATGCTCTCCAGAAGTACGAGATGGACTGAGGACCTCGATCTGATATAATGGACACTGGCACACCGTGCAACCGGACTATCTCTCGAATGTAAATCTAGGCCAGCCTCTCTGTAGTATAAGTAGTAGCCACAGGAATGAAATGCGCCGATTTAGTCAATCTATCCACAATGACCCAAACCGCGTCAACCTTCCGCAAAGTCCGAGGCAACCCAACCACAAAGTCCATGGTGATGCGCTCCCATTTCAACTCAGGAATGGGCATCTGCTGAAACAAGCCCCCTGGCCTCTGGTGCTCGTACTTAACCTGCTGACAATTAAGACACCTGGCCACATACTGAACAATGTCCTTCTTCATCCGCCTCCACCAGTAGTGCTGCTTCAAATCACGGTACATCTTCGTCGCACTCGGATAAACAAAATACCGAGAATTGTGGGCCTCTTCTAAAATTCTCTTACTCAAGCCATCAATATTAGGAACACATAAATGTCCCTGGAGCCTCAAGACACCTTCCTCGCCCAAAGTAACCCCCTTGGTCCTACCCTGGACAACCGTATCCCGAAGCTCTGCAAGGCATGGATCATCAAATTGCGGAGCCTTAATCTCCCCCAATAATGAAGACTGAGAAACTACATGAGCCAAAACTCGACGAGGTTTCGAAAGGTCCAATCTCACAAGGCGATTGGCTAAGGACTGAATGTACAAGGCTAAAGGTCTCTCCTCAGCTACAATGTAGGCCAAGCTACCCATACTCGCTGCCCTCCTGCTCAAAGCATCTACTACTACATTCGCCTTGCTCGGGTGATACAAAATCGTGAGATCATAATCTTTTAACAACTCAAGACATCTCCGCTGCCTCAAGTTAAGGTCCCTCTGCTTGAATAAGTGCTGCAAACTACGGTGATCAATGTAGACCTCACATGACACACCATACAAATAGTGCCGCCAAATCTTTAAAGCATGAACAATCACCGCCAACTCTAAGTCGTGTACAGGATAATTATTTTCATGAACCTTCAGCTATCGCGAAACATAAGCAATAACCCTGCCATCATGCATCAGCACACATCCCAACCCAACACGTGAAGCGTCGCAATACACCATATACATCCCAAAACCGGAAGGCAATGACAGAACTGGTGCTGAGGTCAAAGCTGACTTGAGCTTCTAAAAGCTCGCCTCACACTCATCGGACCACCGAAACGGGGCATTCTTCTAAGTCAATCTGGTCAGTGGGGATGCAATAGAGGAGAATCCCTCCACGAATCGGCGATAATACCTCGCTAGGCCCAAGAAACTCTTGATCTCTGAAGCTGAAGTAGGACGCGACCAACTCTGAACCGCCTCAATCTTCTGAGGATCAACCTTGATACCTTCTCCGGATACCACATGCCCCAAAAATTCCACAGAATCTAACCAGAACTCGCACTTGGAGAACTTAGCATACAACTTCTGTTCCCGCAAGGTCTGGAGCACAACTCTCAAGTGCTGCTCATGCTCACCCAGGCTCCGCGAATAAATCAATATGTCATCGATGAAGACGATGCCGAAGGAATCAATATATGGCCTGAAAACCCTATTCATCAAGTCCATGAATGCTGCTGGGGCATTAGTTAAACCCAAGGACATCACCAGGAACTCATAATGGCCATACCTGGTACGAAATGCAGTCTTCGGAACATCTGAAGCCCAAATCTTCAGCTGATGATAACCCGATCTCAAATCAACCTTGGAAAACACACGAGCACCCTATAACTGGTCAAACAAATCATCGATGTGCGGCAGAGGATACTTATTCTTGATGGTCACTTTATTTAGCTGGCGATAGTCAATGCACATCCGCATAGACCCATCTTTCTTCTTCACAAATAAGACTGGAGAACCCCACGTCGACACACTCGGCCTGATGAGCCCCTTGGCCAACAACTCCTCAAGCTGCTCCTTTAACTCTTTCAGCTCCTTAGGAGCCATACGATAAGGGGGAATGGAAATAGGTTGCGTATCTGGAGCCAAATCAATACAGAAGTCAATATCTTGATTTGGAGGCATGTTTGGAAGATCTGAAGGAAACACATCCGGAAACTCTGGAACAACATGCACTGAATCAATGGTAGAAGACTCGGCAGTGGTGTCCCGCACATAAGCAAGGTAAACCAAACAACCCTTCTCGACCATATGCCGAGACTTTATGAAGGAAATGACCCGGATGGAGGAACTAACTGAAGAACCTCTCCACTCTAGTCTAGGCGACTCAGGCATGGCTAAAGTGACTGTCCTGGCATGGCAATCTAACACATCATGATAAGGAGATAGCCAATCCATGCCTAGGATAACCTCAAAATCAATCATATCCAACAATAAAAGATCTGCTCTGGTATCGAAACGGCAAAAGTGACCGCACAGGACCGGTAGACTCGGTCTACCACCACAGAATCGCCCACAGGAGTGGACACAAATATAGGAGAACCCAAGGACTCACTAGGGATATCCAGAAAATGAGCAAATAGTATGGAAACATATGAATACGTGGATACTGGATCAAATAGTACTGAAGCCTCCCTACCACATACTGAGATAACACCTGTGATTACGACGTCTAAGGCCACTGCATCTGATCTGGCTGGAATGGCATAAAATATGGCCGAGGCTCCTGAAGACTGAACTCCCCCAAAGTGAACAAGAACTAACTGACCTCCTCCTGGCTGGCCTCCCCCTCTAGAACGACCCCTGCTGACCTGTCCTCCACCTCGAGGCGGCCGGACTGCTGGTGCTGAACTCCTAGGCTGATAACTCTGCTGCATTGCCTTGCCCTGATACCTGGGACAATACCTCCACGTATGACCCGGCTCCCCACACTCGAAACAACCTCCTGGTGCTACAGCCCGCTGCCCAAAAGAGGAGGAACCCTGAATAGCCGGAGGGCGGTGTGAACCCTCTGGTAAGGCACTAAAATAGGAACTAGAGGATCTTTGATGACTGGAATAACTACTGGGTGCACCCTGGATGGCTGGTGGATGGTAAGAGCGCTCTGGCATGGCACTAAACTGAGGCCTCGCTGAAATACCCCTGGGAGGTAGTGTCGGTGCTGAATATGAAGGCCTACTGAACTGGCCGCCTCCGAACTGACCTCTGCCCTTAGCTGGAGCACCCCTGAAGTCACCTGTGAACCTGGCCCTCTTGTCCTGTTGACCCTGCTCCCTGCTCCTCATACGGTAACCCTCAATCCGTTGAGCTATCTCGACTACAAGCTGGTATGGGGTACCCATCTCTACCTCTCTGGCCATAGAGGCCCTAATACCTGGATGCAAGCCTGCCATAAGCCGTCGCACCCTCTCGGCATCAGTAGGCAATATCATAAGGGCAATATCATAATCAGCCACTGACATATGCCCCTGCTCTAGTCGCTCAAACTGACCTCGTAGCTCCTCCCTCTCAGAAGGTGGAATGTATCTTTCTAGAAATAGCTAAGCAAACTAGTCCCAAGTGACAGGAGGAGAATCTGCTGGTCTGCTGAGAATATATGACTGCCACCACTTGTGAGCTCTGCCCTCTAACTGAAATGTGGTGAAATCCACTCCATGGGACTCCAATATCCTCATGTTGTGCAGTCTGTCCCTGCACCTATCAATAAAATCCTGAGCATCCTCTCCCCGCTCACCCCCAAAGACTGGAGGGCGAAGTCGGGTCCATCTATCCAACACCTTTTGATGGTCACCCTTGGCAACTGGCCTGGGCTCTGGGGCTGCTACTACGGGCTAAACCCCTCCCACGGGCGGTGTGCCCAGGGTATGACGTGTTGCTGCTGCCTGACCTGTGGCCTGAGCGGTAGGAGTCTGAACTCCCCCTCCCGCCTGAGAAGTAGCAGGGTCGACTGGAAATATACCAGCCTGAGACATAGTGTCCATGAATCTCAACATACGACCCATGACCTCCTAGAAGCCTAGCCCCGTCATGAAATCCACTGGAGCAGGTGCTACTGGAGGCGCCTCATCCTGCTCCTCCATAATAGGGTCCTCTGGTGGTGCCACTGGTGTAGCTCTAGGACTCCCTCGTCCCCTGCCTCGAGCAGGTGCTCCACCCCTGCCTCTACCCCGACCTTGGGCAGCCGGGGCATCGGCCTCTCCCGGACCAGGAACATTGGATGCACGAGTCCTCACCACCTGTGAGAGAATAGAAGAATAAGTTTGAGTACATCATAGATTGCACGACAGGATATGAATAAAGGGAAGTTTCCTAACACCCCATAGCCTCCTGAAGATAAGTACAGACATCTCCGCACTGATCCGCAAGACTCTACTGGGCTTGCCCACGACTCGTGAGACTTACGTGAACCTAGGGCTCTGATATCACATTATCACGACCCACAATCCTAATCCGTGTCGTGATGGCGCCCAACGACGGGGTTAGGCAAGCCAACACAAATTACACTAAGTGTTACCCTTCCCATCTAATTAAACAGGTCAACATTTACAAATTTTAAACAGTTAAGCATGATGATAGTTTGACATGGAAATAAAGCATATGCATGCCTGGACAACCTAAACCCAAAATATATATACACTACGCGTGTGTTCCAAGAACTAGTGTCACGAGTGTCATGGGCAACTACTGAATATACAATGACTACAATATATACAGAGTCTCATTCTGAATGAAATGGACAGAGAATATAACAAAAGAACTCCAGGGTGCTGCTAGGAAGTCGCCAGGAAAGCAGCTCACCGTGAAGTATGACCACGCTATCAATATCTAGCACCGGTCCGATAATCAGACGTACCAGCCTCCGGACCTGTACAGTCAAGTACAGAAAAGAAAAGAAAGTGCAGCATGAGTACATATTAAATAAATATGTACCTAGTGAGTATCCCGCCTAAACTCGAAGAAGTAGTGACGGGAGGTCGACTCGATACTCACTAAGGTCCAGCAGTAATAACATATGATAGAATATAATGAAATACAGTAGGCATGTTAGGAAATAAGCAACAAGTACAAATCAGGAGCAGAAATCCAAACAACTATTGAACTAAACAATAAAGCACTTGCAAGGGTAAGACCACCAAAAGAATTAATAATCACAAATTCTTAGATCCGCCGTGGCGTACGGCCCGCTCCCATATGTATCTCAAGTATTTCTCAACTCTGCCGTGGCGTACGACCCGATCCCATATATATATCACAAATATTTCTCAACACTGCCGTGGCGTACGGCCCGATCCCATATATTTCACAATTTATTTTCAACTCTGTCGTGGCGTACGGCCCGATCCCATATAGACATAATCACTCTCAAACCTGCCATGGCGTACGGCCCGATCCCAATATCTTACAATACTTACTTTCCATATCAAATTAATTGCCATTCAACAATTTCCCATAAAGCCTCAGGGGAACAACACTATACAAAACATAATCTTGTAGTACATAAGGCGTCACAATAAACCATATAAAGCATTTCAGGGAAAACATATCAGGCATTACGAGAAAAGCATATAAGGCATTGCGAGAAAACATACAAGGCATGATGTGGGCCTAACTATCCGGACATAACAATAATAGCTGCTACGTATGGACTCTCGTCACTTGGCGCGTACTTATCCCCCAAACAATTTACACATAGCATATACATCACCTATGGGGACAATTCCCTCTTACAAGGTTAGAAAGGAGACTCACCTCGTGTCGAATCTACCCTCGGACCACAATTGCGCCCGAAACTCCGATCTCTACACCCGAGGACTCGCAACTAGTCAAAAGGTGTAAAATTATATCAATGCATGCACAATGTGAGAAATTATCTTAGTTATTCAATAAAATCGCCATTCTTGAAGAATTCCCAATTTCCATCCCCGGTCCCGCATGATCAAATTCCGAAAATTCTCGAAGGGATCACTCACCTATAGCCTAAGGATCATTAAGGCGTGATTTCTACTTGAATTTATGGCCTAAAATGGAAAATTACAAAAATCCTCAAGAACCCTAAAATTTCTACCTAATTCTATGATTTTTAGATAATTTAGTAGGGAATTTAACTAGGAATTAATGTTTGAAACTAGTAAAACTATGGAATTTACTTACCTCAATAACATTGGTGGAAGGTTCCTTGAAGAGCTCTCTAAAAACTTGAGTAGGAAGATGAAAATGGAGGAAATATGCGAAGTCCCGTATTTAATAAAACTGCCCAGGGATTCCTTAACTGCGATCGCGACAAGGGTCCTGCGATCGCGAAGGCAAACTGGCCAGACCTCTGCGATCGCGGAAGAGGTCCTGTGATCGCGAAGACCAACTAGCCAGACCTCTACGATCGCGGCAGAGGTCCTGCGGTCGTGAAGAGCAAACTCACCCGGCCCAGACGCGACTCAATGCGATCGCGATAAAAGACTGCGATCGCGAAGGTGTGGAACCCAGACCTCTGCGATCGCAAAGGGGAAGCTGCGGTCGCGATAAAAGACTGCGATCGCGAAGGTGTGGAACCCAGACCTCTGCGATCGCAGAGAACAATCAACAGCCCAGCAAAATCCTTCTCCGCGATCGCAACCCACCTTCTGCGATCGCTGAGAAGGAAACCAGATAGCAGAAATTTCTGGTTTTTCTAACTTAGTTCCCGGGGTCTAAAACACACCCGAGCCCCTCGGGACCCGTCCAAAAGCACCGTCAAGTCTGTATTCATTATACGGACTCGATCGAACTTCTGGAACATGAAAAACAACAACGATACTCAAAATTCAACCCCAAAACAAAATTGAATCAAAACTTATGAACTTGAAATTCTAGAATTCACTTCAATGCACCGTACCGGTCTATACTACTTAGAATGATTTCAAATTTTGCAGACAAGTCATGAATGACATAACGGAGCTATCCCCGATCTCGGAATCTCATTCGGACCTCGGTAACATAAAAACACATTTCAAGCCAAATTTCAAATTCTATAAAAATCCTCAAAACTTCATTAACTCTAATTTTCCCATTTTAATCTGAAACCCGTCAAATCAAGTCCGTTTCTTACCAAATTTCACAGATAACTTAAATAACACATATTGAACCTGTTTCGGGCTCTGAAATTATAATACGGGCCCGGAAGCACAGGTTTCACATCAAGGTTCATTTTCATAAGCCTTCAATATTTTCATAAAACAATTTTCTTAAAAATTCATTTCTCGGACTTGGGTCCTCGGAATTTGATTCCAGGCATACGCCTAAGTCCCATATTTTCCTAAAGACCTTCTGGGACTGTCAGATCATGGATCCGGGTCCGTTTACCAAAAATGTTGACCAAAGTCATCTTTATTCAATTAATTATCATAAATTCAACTCTTAATCAAGTTTTCACATAAAGGCTTCCCGACTATGCGCCTGGGATGCGCATGCACATCGAGGTGAGATTAACGGAGGCTTTCTGGGCCTCGCAACATAGTCACAGTTAGATTCACATAAGATGACCCCTTTGGGTCATCACAAATCTCTCATTTTCAATTTCTCTGCTTACCGTCGCCTTACGGTGGCTGTGTGGGTTTTCACCGATAAGACTCTTTCATTTTAATTTCTCTGCTTACCGACGCCTTACAGTGCCCGTTTGAGTTTTCAACGATAAGACTGTCTCATTTTATTTCTCTCATTTACTTGCATCAGATCCAAATAACTGTATCCTCCAATTTCTGACATCTTTGCCGATTTATCGGAAGGACTTGAGCAGGGTTTTGGTGAAAAGAATTTGTGTTGAACTACAACTTTGTAACCTTTCAGGCGAAAACATCACCGAACCTTGGGGAAATATGGAATTTTATTTTGGTGTGACTGAACCCCAAAGAGAGGCTGCCTAGGTATCCTTTCGGAATCAATTCAAACGTAGTTCAGGGAAATATTTTTGTTTTGTTTTGATTTTGCTTGCTTTTTTTTTTATTTTGGTTCCAAGGAGTTTGATGAAAGAAAGATAGATGGCTCAAAAGGGTTTACAAAAGTTGATAGTGTTTGGGTTAGCGAGAATGAAAGCCTTCGTCATTTCAGTCAGGGAGCGTCAACATCACGAAAAGGTCAAACATAATACCTTTTGACTGCATCTGCATTGACAACCGCTTCGGGGTCATTTCCTTCGATGTCCCCCAAGTATAATTCCCCTTTCGGTAGTAATTTTCTTATGATGTATGGACCTTTCCAATTAGGTGCGAATTTTCCTTTCGCCTCTTCATGATGCGGGAGGATACGTCTTAGGACACGTTGCCCCACTTCGAAGTTCCTAGGTCGCACTTTTTTGTTATAGGCGTGGGCCATTCTTTGTTGGTACAATTGCCCGTGACAAACTGCGGCCATTCGTTTCTCATCAATCAGAGTTAATTGTTCCAGTCGGGTTTTGACCCATTCGTCATCCTCAATTTCAGCTTCGACAATGATCCAAAGGGAGGGAATTTTGACTTTTGCAGGTATTATGGCTTCGGTGTCGTAAACCAATAAATAAGGTGTAGCTCCAACCGATGTGCGCAGGGTAGTGCGATATCCCAATAATGCAAAAGGCAATTTCTCGTGCCATTGCCTAGAACTTTGAATCATTTTTTTGAGGATTTTCTTGATGTTTTTATTTGCTAACTCAACAGCGCCATTGGCTTTGGGCCGGTAAGGGGTGGAATTACGGTGTGTGATTTGAAACTGTTCACATACCTCCCTCATCAAGTGACTGTTTAGATTTGCAGCATTGTCAGTAATGATAGTTGTTGGAATACCGAACGAAAGATAATATTGGAATGCACAAAGTCCACCACTGCTTTCTTAGAGGAAGCTTTGAATGTGACTACTTCGACCCATTTTGTGAAATATTTGATAGCGACCAAGATAAATCTGTGTACGTTTGAAGCTCTCGACTCGATTGGCCCGATGAAATGCATTCCCCAGGCAACGGACGGCCACGGTGCTGACATGTGATGTAACTCTGAGGGTGGCGCATGAATCAGGTCGCCATGTATTTGACACTGATGGCACTTTCGGACGAAACTGAAACAGTCCCTCTCCATGGTCATCCAGTAATATCCTGCCCGCATGATTTTCTTTGCGAGGATGTATCCGTTCATATGGGGACCGCGTACTCCTGATTGCACTTCGTTCATAATATTTTCGGCTTCTTTGGCATCCACACACCTTAACAAGTTTAGATTTGGAGTTCTTTTATACACCACCTCTCCGCTTAAAGAAGAAACTGCTGGCAAGCCTTCTGATGGTTCTCTTTTGGTCTCCGTTCTCCTGCTTCGGGTATTCTTTTGTTTTCAAGAACCTTTTAATATCATGATACCATGGTTGGACATCAGATTCTACTTCAATCATTTTACAATAACCATGTCTTTCTTGGATTTGAATCTCCAACGAGTCAATATGGACATTGCCCGGATAGGGCAGCATTGCAGCTAAGGAAGTCAATGCATCAGCTAGCTCATTGTGAAATCGAGGAATATACCTGAATTCAATGGATTTAAATCTCTTGCTAAGATCTTCACATGTTGTCTATATGGAAGAAGCTTGACATCTCGAGTTTCCCACTCACGTTGGGCTTGCTTAATGATCAAGTCTGAGTCTCCCATGATTAATAACTCATTTACATCTATATCAATTGCCATGTTCATGCCCATTATGCAAGCTTCGTATTCAGCAGTGTTGTTTGTATAGAAGAACCGAAGACGGGCGGTGGCTGGATAGTGCTATCCCGTGGGTGAAATCAAGATTGCCCCAATCCCAACACCTTTTGCATTTATATCTCTGTCGAAGAACATTTTCCAAGTATTGGTGCCTTTTGGAGTTATCTCAACTGAATATACTTCCTCGTCCAGGAAATAAGTACTCAAGGGCTGATCTTCATCATCAACAGGATTTTCAGCTAGGTGACCCGCCAAGGTTTGAGCTTTCATTGCTGTGCAGGTGACATAGACTATGTCAAACTCAGTGAGCAGGATTTGCCATTTTGCTAATCTCCTGGTGGGCATCGGCTTTTGGAATATATATTTCAAAGGATCCATCCTGGTGATGAGATAGGTGGTATAAGCCAACAAGTAATGCCGGAGCTTCTGAGCGACCCAAGTTAAGTTCTTTCCAACAAAGTGTACTTGGCTTCATAACTTGTGAACTTCTTGCACAAGTAGTATATGGCTTGTTCTTTCTTCCCGGTCACATCATGTTTCCCGAGAACACATCCGAAAGAATTCTCCAACACAGTCAAGTACAAGAACAAAGGCCTTCCAAGTTCGGGTGGGACCAACACTGGTGGATTTGACAGATATTCTTTGATTTTGTCGGAAGCTTCTTGACACTCATCTATCCATATAATAGCCAAATCTTTCTTCAATAACTTAAATATGGTCTCACACGTGGATGTCCACTGAGCAATTGTAACGACCCGGCTTGTCGTTTTAAGAATTTATGCTCCGTTCAGTGACTTAAAGACTCGAGTAGCTTCACAATATGTATTATGACTCGCGTGTGTGGTCAAGTTTAGTTTTTGGAAGATTCGGAATTTAAATTAAAGAAAAATTCTCATTTCGAAGCTTAAATAGAAAGAGTTGACCGGAGAGTTGACTTTTGAGTAAACGACCCTGGAATGGATTTTTGATAATTCCAATAGCTTCTTATGGTGATTTCGGACTTAGATGTATGCTCGGATTTGGATTTGGAAGTCCGTAGGATAATTCGACAAATTTTGGTGAAAGTTGGAAAAATATAAGATTTTGGAAAAGTCCGACCGAAGGGTAAAATTTTGATAACAAGGTCGGATTTCTATTTCGAAAATTGGAATAACACAGTTATGTCGTTTATGACTCGTGTGCAAAGTTTGAAGTCATCCCGAATTGATTTGATATGTTTCGGCGCAAAATATACAAGTTGGAAAATTTGAAATCTCACAATTCCATTCATGGCGCGATTCGTAATTTTAGTGTTGTTTAGCGTGGTTTAAAGCCTCAACTAAGTTCGTATTGTATTTTGGGACGTGTTGGTATATTTGATTAAGATTCCGAGGGCCTCGGGTGGATTTCGAAAGCTTAACGGATCAATTTATACTAGAAGAAAAGGCTGCTGCATTTTTTCACAGCACCATGAACACTACCGCGTGAACAATACCGCGAAAATTCTGGACAATGTATATATAACGAGAAGTCCGAGTTTTCTTCCATTTTTTGAACGAGATTGGTGCTTTTGGAGCGATTTTGAAGAGGGAAAACGATTGTTCTTCATTGAGGTAAGGATTCTAGACCTAATAACTCGATTATATGTGATTAAGGACCAAATTAACAGTGTTTAATTGGGGAAAATCAGTAGAAAAAGGTGAAACTAGGCCTTGAGTTTAAGAGACCTTTTAGGGGCGATTTGAGGGATCAAACGGAGTCCGATTTCAGAGTTCTTTATATGTACAGACTCGTGAGATGATGAGGATCGTTTTGGTATAAAGTTTATCGAGTTCCGAGACATGGGTTAGGGGATCGGGTTTTGACTAATTTCGGATTTTGTGCATAAAGTTGATATTTCTCGATTGGGTTTCATTCCTTTAAAATATTTTGATGTAATTAATATGAAATTGATAGACTTGGAGCACTCGGAAGTTGATTCGAGGGGCAAACGCGTTGCGGAGTAGCTTTTCGGGCTAGTTTGAGGTAAGTAATGTCTTATATCTTGTCCTGAGGGTATGAAACCTCGGACTTTACATCCCACACATTGGATGACGAGTGTGGGGCGTGCACGAATTGGAAATTTGGAAATATGTTCACTTTTAGGCAACTATTGAGTTGCGAAACTGCTTTTAAAGCATATGTTTTATAGTATTACTATGATTTGATATAATTGGGTTGTAAGCCATGTTTGGGGCCTAGTGCCGATCTGTTTAACCCCTTAGGGGCTATTTTCCTGATATTCCTCAGTTAGAAAATTATGATTTTACACTCAGTCCTTATTGATAAATTGTTTTGACACTCTGAGTTACTGATATTATTTCTTGAAATAAAATACTGTTTTGGGTCGAGAACCCCATTTATTATGGCCAGAGTGGCATATTGAGAGTGTCTGACTGAGTGAGGCCGAGGGCCAATACTGTGAGGATATTTATGATATGAGAGAGGCCGAGAGCCTGAGTGATTGATGCCATGATTTGGCTTGTTATAGCACTTGGGCAGTAAGAGCCCCTCCGAAGTCTGTACACACCCAATGAGCGCAGGTACCTACTGAGTGCCGAGTACCGAGTGATGAGTGATTGGGAGGCATGAGTGACAGTGAGGTTGCCCGAGGGGCTGATGCTGAGTGACTGTGAGGTGCTGAGTGACTGTTACTGAGTGAAGGTGAGGTGCTAATGGAATATTTATGAGTGGTGATTATGGTCGAGGGGTAGTTTTATGATGATATTTTACTGAGTTTTGATTATGATTCACTTCATTCTTCTATACTGATATTTTTGGGAGTTTTACTGAGAAACATTTGAAAATATACTTGTTCAAAGGGTTTTTATGAAAATTGGTTTTCAAACTTATGTATTAAATGTATACTTTATTGAGACTCAGTGTTTTACTATTGGTGGATTGGTGTTTTGTGCTGTGTGTTTCTTATCTTCAGACTTGATTTATTTTCATTACTACTGAGTTGGCGTACTCATCATTACTCCCTACACCTCTGTGTGCAGATCCAGGTACTGGTTCTGAGTAGTAGTCACTTGCGTTTGTTCGGCATCAGAATTGGGATTTCGAGGTAGCTATTCACCGTCCGCAGCTTCTCCATTTCCCTTCCTTCATTAGTATTAGTATTTTATTCTGAGACATTATTTATGACATTAGCAGTGTTAGTTTTATCCTTAGATGCTCATGACTGATTGACTCCAGTCCTAGGGGATTTGTTTCGATTATTAGTTTATATTATGGTTGCTTACAAACTTAGAGGAATTTTTAAACTTCATATGCTGGTATTGAATGATATTGAGTAAATTTATTAAAATAAATGTGTAGTTATGTGATGGTTGGCTAGCCTAGTTCCACAATAGGTGCCATCACGACCTGTTAGGATTTGGGGTCGTGATAAGTTGGTATCAGAGCTCTAGGTTATATAGGACTCAACGGTCATGAGCAGGTTTAGTAGAGTCTTGCGGATCGGTACGGAGACGTCTGTACTTATCTTCGAGAGGATGTAGAACCCTTAGGAAAAATCTCACATTCTTGAATTCTTGTCGTGCGAATCTATTTATTTAGCCAAAAGGATAACTCTTGAATCTCTTTCATGTATTTGAATGCGCTCGTGAGCGCTCGGTATCAGCCGTGCATCGACAACTTATGATTTCGATGGTGAGATGTGTTCAAATTGTTTGATTTTGACAAAAGGGATTGGCTGGAAATTTGGAAAGAGCTATTGAGTGTTTGATTTCTGTATCGGGTTGGCATATGGCTTCGAGTTGTAAGTGTATTAGAATACCTCTCATGTTGTTTAGTTGTGGAGTGAAGCGGATCTTTCTGTTAAGATGTGAGTTCCTGGTGATGTCTTTTGGGCTGACCAATGCCCTAGTAGCGTTCATATATTAGATTAACAATGTATCCCAGCCGTATTTGTACTGCTTCGTCATGGTATTCATTGATGGCCTCCTGGCGTACTCATGTATCCAGTTGGAACATACGCATCATTTGAGGAACGTGTTACAGAGACTTAGGGAGGAGAAACTTTATGCAAGTTCTCTAAATGTGAATTTCGGCTTAGTTTAGTAGCATTCTTGGGGAACGTGGTGTCCAGTGAGGGTATTCAGGTGATCAAACGAGTGTGGAGAGAGATTTCAGAAGCTCATGACTTGCTTTAACCACAGCTCCAGTGTTAGTTCTACCATCAACTTCTGATTCTCATACCGCGTATTGTGATGCCTCGAAGGTAGGCATTAGTTGGGTTTTGGTTAAGGAGGGTAAAGTGCTTGCGTAATAGCGATGATTGTCGTAAGGGTATAGAGAAATATCAGTTTGACGCTAAGCAGGCGGGGTTATCTCCTGCGGAGTGTCCTGGGGTTATGTGATCCTTATGTTGTCTTATAGCAAGTTCTCTTTTTCAAGTAGATGATATATGCTGCAATTTGAGTTTAGATCGCTTGTGGAAGTTGGCATGACCATTACAATGATGAATGCGATATTTGCAGATGATTCGAGATATTAGATGATTTGTGTTATATGAGCTTATGGAGGATTTAGTAGAATCTCACTACGGTATTGTGCCAGTGATAGCGCACGGGCATTGTGAGTAATTGTTTTTCTTGATCTTTGGCTTTGAGCCAAGTGGGGGAGTCTGCTAATGATAAGTTGGTTGTACGATTATGCGTTGCATTGGTTTCAGTTCGAGGCATACTGTTGAATCAGTTATGACCCGCAGAGATGGAGTTTGAGAATGACTCAAGTAATGGAAATCTTTGAATACATGTTCTAATATACTTTACGAGTAAATGTGTTTTATTGAATGATTGAGTTTTATTTGTAAAGGGTGTAGTGTGTGCGGGGTAGTAATTTGCTTGGTTGCTTAGAAGTGTGTATTGCATCCTTGGGTGTTGGTGTACTAATTGGGGGCGCAGATCGTTCGATCCGCTTGGTCATTTTAACTAGGATTTTAGCAGAGTAAACGACTCTCAAAAATGTCTCTAATGGACTCAAGGTTTATGTGTAGCAATTGGGAATCTTCAGGATGTGTATTCAACTAGACATTGAGATTCACATTGGAGGGTTTCAAGACTTGGGGCATTTCTACATCCTTAGGGATTCTACATTTGGGAATCAGGAAAGCGGAATAATAGCTTAAACTCTTAGAAAGTTTCCTTGAAGTAAGTGTTTGACTTGTGGTACTTTTTGGTGTGCTTAAGAGAACATTCAGCGGCTTATGAGCCTTAGGGCGGTGTGGTTTGTGCTAAAATCTTGTGTGGTGAGTCTAGGTTGAGAATTGCGGTATTATGGAAAAGAGAAGTATCAATTCGAAGGTAAGTTAGAAGGAACTTGGATAAATGGGACATCTTTGTAGTAGGTCGGATTGGCGTGAGGAGCATGCGATGTATAGTGATTTTCTTATATATGGGAACAAATGGAAAGTTCTTGGCTAGTTGAGTACGTAGTTGCTTGCGGATCAGAATGGATTATGAAGTTCTCATATTTATCATAAGATGGCATGGTATATGCAGTATGTCGTATCTATGAGTTAGCTCGTCGTGCACCTATTTTTGGTTCCTACCGCCAAGGAGCGTGTCCGCAGATTCATTGAGGGACTCGATTATGATTTTATAATATGCATGACTCGAAAATTGCAAACCGATACTCCATTTCAACAAGTAGTGGAGATCGAAAAAAAAAGAGTCTAAGGAGGCCAAAAGGTCTCGAATATTTGGAGGGTTTAGTGGATTTTACTCTTCAGCTAGGACCCATTATAGCGGAGGCTTGAGCAGTTGGTCAGCTCAGTTCGCACATCATATTACTTGGGGTGCTCAATTTTATAGTGCACAACCGACTCGAGATTCTTACAGTGGTTATTCCAGTTAACCGGCACAGACTCAGTACGAGCAGCCGCAACTTCAAACAGGTTGTTATGAGTGTGGTGATACTAGGAATATCATGAGAGATTGTCCCTGAATTGGAAGGGGTGTATTTCATCAGAACACTCAAGCTACAAGCTTTACTCCAATTAATACTCCACGTGCACTGTTAGCTAGAGGTGAAGGACAGGCGGGTAGTGGGCTCTTAAGAGGTGGAGACCCGATCCGTTGATATAATCGCTATGATTTAGCTAAGGCCAATGCACCAGATGGTGTCGTTACAGGTACGATCCTGATTTGCTATAAAAAGAATATTTCCCCTTAGTTGGATTCGAATCTGAATATTGAGGTGAGTCCTCCTATTATGCTCCGTTTATGGGCTAGCTTCGTAAGTTTGTGACCCACTTATATGTTTATCCCTATTGGGTTATTTGAAGATGTGAGAATGTGTCTTCAATTTTATTTTGTACACCATTGAGGACTACAAGTCTAAAAGTAATGTTTATTATTCACTACAGTGACTTTAATGTGTTTCGGAATAATTGATTCCAATTTTTATGAATTATATGCCCTACCGGTACGAGGGTTTGTTATGTGTTATGAAAATGTTTACGAAATTTATTGAGAAGAAGAAAGAAAGAAAATTGAAAATTTCAGTTGGCACAATGTGAAATATGTATACCGGGTTGCAAGCCACAATGGAGGTTATGTAAGGACGAGGTCCTTGTGGTAAGATATTTATGAGTTTAAATTCTCCCTTCGTGAAGTTTAATTTGTGCGATAATATTAAAAGGGGGTCATGCCTGTTAGGCTTATTTGATAATTCTTGTATATTTTATGTTCATATTCAGCCATTTTCATGCTGTAAACATTGAGTTTTAGCTTATGATATGAGTGCCCAAGTGGCGTTATATGTGACTCATTAATCCGAGTAAGTAATCATGAGATCTGCATGCCTCACATTCTGTTTTCAATATTGTGAAAATTCGAAATGAGGTGGTGGTTAATATGAGATTAATTGATGATGTTGGAATTAATTATGAACACCTTTAAAGACTAGAGATGTTGTGATGAGCATACATATGATGTGTTTCATATTATGATATTATTGTGATAATGCAGGGCTTTTAATGTTGAGATTGGTGTTATTAATATATACATTGTGGATGTATTGTTAGGAGTTGTTTTGGTGTTACTCTGGCAGGTGGATAGTCCTAATTACAAGGGAGACTCTACCAAAAATTTTCAAATATTTAGGAGATTAGGACGTGCAAAAGAAGAGATAAGTTATGCTATGTGGTTGAGGGTGAATAATCCTAAGCGGGGGAGAATGTAATACCCCAAATTTTTTTGAAGTACTTCAACACTATCATGTGTGCGTAGGCACGAGTTGCTATAGCCAGTTGAGACATAAAATCGTGCGTTCTGTTGAAAATTAGGCCTTTTGAATATGTTGGAGTGTAAGGATTTATCTTGAAGTTTTTACAAATATGAATAAAAGGAATAATCTCAAATGAGATGATGTTGTCGGGCTTATCTCTAATACGGTGGCGTGGAATCAACCATGAGTATAGGTGTAAAAGTAAAATCATCAATTTGGTAACCTTAGAATAATTCTTAAAATGTTCGAGGACGAACGTTTCTTTAAGACGTGGAGAATGTAACGACCCACCATGTCATTTTAAGAATTTATGCTCCGTTCAGTGACTTAAGGTCTCGAGTAGCTTCGCAATATGTATTATGACTCGCGTGTGTGGTCAAGTTTCGTTTTCCGAAGATTCAGAATTTAAATTAAAGAAAAATTCTCATTTCGAAGCTTAAAGAGAAATAGTTGACTGGAGAGTTGACTTTTGAGTAACGACCCCGGAATGGGTTTTTGATAAGTCCAATAGCTTCTTATGGTGATTTCGGACTTAGACGTATGTTCGAATTTGGATTTGGAAGTCCATAGGATAATTCGACGAATTTTGGGGAAATTTGAAAAAATGTAAGATTTTGGAACATTCCGACCGAAAGGTAAAATTTTGATAACGAGGTCGAATTTCGATTCCGAAAAATGGAACAACACCGTTACGTTGTTTATGACTCGTGTGCAAAGTTTATAGTCATTCCGAATTGATTTGATATGTTTCGGCGCAAAATATACAAGTTGGAAAATTTGAAATCTCACAATTCGATTCATGGCGTGATTCGAAATTTTAGTGTTGTTTAGCGTGGTTTAAAGCCTCGACTAAGTTCGTATTGTATTTTGGGACGTGCTGCTATATTTGGTTGAGATTCTGAGGGCCTCGGGTTGATTTCAGAAGGTTAACGGATCAATTTAGACTAGAAGAAAAGGCTGCTGCATTTTTTCACAGCAGCATGAACAGTACCACATGAACAGTACTGCATGAATGGTACCGCGAAAATTCTGGATAGTGTATATATAACGAGCAGTCTGAGTTTTCTTCCATTTTTGAATGAGATTAGAGCTTTTGGAGCGATTTTGAAGAGGGAAGACGATTGTTCTTCATTAAGGTAAGGATTCTGGACCCAATAACTCGATTATATGTGATTAAGGACCAAATTAACAGTGTTAAATTAGGGAAAATCAGTAGAAAAAGGTGAAACTAGGGCTTGCATTTAAGAGACCTTTTAGGGGCGATTTGAGGGGCAAACGGACTCCGATTTCAGAGTTCCTTATATGTACGGCCTCATGAGATGATGAGGATCATTTTGGTATAAAGTTTATCGAGTTCCAAGACATGGGTCCGGGGGTCGGGTTTTGACTAATTTCGGGTTTTGTGCATAAAGTTTATATTTTTCGATTGGGTTTCATTCCCTTATCATATTTTGATGTAATGAATATGAAATTGATAGACTTGGAGCACTTGGAAGTTGATTCGAGGGGTAAACGCGTTGCGGAGTAGCTTTTCAGGCTAGTTTGAGGTAAGTAATGTCTTTATATCCTGTCCTGAGGGTATGAAACCCCGGACTTTACATCCTTTCACGTTATTGGAGTGACGCACACACTGGAAATTTTGAAATATGTTCCCTTTTAGGAAACTATTGAGTTGCGAAACCGCTTTTAAAGCATATGTTTTATAGTATTACTATGATTTGATATAATTGGGCTGTAAGCCATGTTTGGGTCCTAGTACCGATCTGTTTAACCCCTTAGAGGCTATTTTCATGATATTCCTCACTTTGAAAATTATGATTTTACACTTAGTCCTTCTTGATAAATTGTTTTGACACTCTGAGTTACTGATATTATTTCTTGAAATGAAATATTGTTTTGGGTCGAGAACCCCGTTTATTATGGCCCGAGTGGAATATTGAGAGTGTCTGACTGAGTGAGGCTGAGGGCTAATACTGTGAGGATATTTATGATATGAGAGAGGCCGAGAGCCTGAGTGATTGATGCCATGATTTGGCTTGTTATAGTACTTTGGCAGTAGGAGCCCCACCGGAGTCTGTACACACCCAATGAGCGCAGGTACCTTCTAAGTGCGAGTGCCGAGTGATGAGTGATTGGGAGGCATGAGTGACAGTGAGGTTGCCCGAGGGGCTGATGTTGAGTGATTGTGAGGTGCTGAGTGACTGTTAATGAGTGAAGGTGCGCTGAGGGAATATTTAAGAGTGATGATTATGGCCGAGGGGCAGTTTTATGATGATATTTTACTGAGTTTTGATTATTATTCACTTCATTCTTCTATACTGATATTTTTGGGAGTTTTACTGATAAACATTTGAAAATATACTTGTTCAAAGGATTTTTATGAAAATTGGTTTTCAAACTTATGTATTAAATGTATACTTTATTGAGACTCAGTGTTTTACTATTGGTGGATTGGTGTTTTGTGTTGTGTGTTTCTTATCTTCAGACTTGATATATTTTCATTACTACTGAGTTGGCGTACTCATCATTACTCCCTGCACCTCTGTGTGCAGATCCAGGTACTGGTTCTGAGCAGTAGTCACTTGCGTTCGTTTGACATTAGAATTGGGATTTCGAGGTAGCTGTCCAGCGTCCTCAACTTCTCCATTTCCCTTCCTTCATTAGTATTAGTATTTTATTCCGAGACATTATTTATGACATTAGCAGTGTTCGGTTTATCCTTAGATGCTCATGATCGATTGACTCCAGTCCTGGGGGATTTGTATAGACTGTTAGTTTATATTATGGGTGCTTACAAACTTAGATGAATTTTTATACTTCATATGCTGGTATTTAATGATATTGAATAAATTCATTTAAATAAATGTGTGGTTATGTGATGGTTGGCTAGCATAGTTCCACAATAGGTGCCATCACGACCTGTTAGGATTTGGGGTCGTGATAAGTTGGTATCAGAGCTCTAGGTTATATAGGACTCAACGGTGATGAGCAGGTTTAGTATAGTCTTGCAAATGGGTACAGAGACGTCTGTACTTATCTTCGAGAGGCTGTGGAACCCTTAGAAAAAATCTCACATTCTTGAATTCTTGTCGTGCAAATCTATTTATTTAGCCAAAAGGATAACTCTTGAATCACTTTCATGTATTCGAATGCGCACGTGAGCGCTCGGTATCAGCCGTGCATTGACAACTTATGATTTCGATGGTGAGATGTGTTCAAATTGTTTGATTGTGACAAAAGGGATTGGTTGGAAATATGGCAAGAGCTATTGAGTGCTTGATTTCTATCTCGGGTTGGCATATGGCTTCGATTTGTGAGTGTATTGGAAGACCTCTCATGTTGTTTATTTGTGGAGTGAAATGGATCTTGCTGTTGTGATGTGAGTTCTTGGTGATGTCTTTTGGGTTGACCAATGCCCTAGTAGCGTTCATATATTAGATTAACAGTGTATCCCAACCGTATTTGTACTTCTTCGTCATGGTATTCATTGATGGCCTCCTGGCGTACTCATGTGGCCAGGAGGAGCATATTCAACATTTGAGGATGGTGTTACAGAGACTTAGGGAGGAGAACTTTATGCAAGTTCTCTAAATGTGAATTTTGGCTCAGTTTACTAGCATTCTTGGGGAACGTGGTGTCAAGTGAGGGTATTCAGGTGGTCAGACGAGTGTGGAGAGAGATTTCAGAAGCTCATGTTTTGCTTTAACCACACCTCCAGTGTTAGTTCTACCATCAGCTTCAGATTCTTATACCGCGTATTGTGATGCCTCGAAGGTAGGCATTAGTTGTGTTTTGATGCAGGAGGGTAAAGTGCTTGCGTAATAGCTATGATTGTCGGAAGGGTATAGAGAAATATCAGTTTGACACTAAGCAGGCGGGGTTATCTCTTGCGGAGTGTCCTGGGGTTATGTGATCCTTATGTTGTTTTATAGCAAGTTCTCTTTTTCAAGTAGATGATATATGCTGCAATTTGAGTTTAGATCGCTTGTGGAAGTTGGCATGACCATTACAATGATGAATGCGAGATTTGCAGATGATTCGAGATATTAGATGATTTGTGTTATATGAGCTTATGAAGGATTTAGTAGAATCTCACTGCGGTATTGTGCCAGTGATAGCGCACGGGCATTGTGAGTAATTGTTTGTCTTGATCTTTGGCTTTGAGCCAAGTGGGGGAGTCTGCTAATGATAAGTTGGTTGTACGATTATGCGTTGCATTGGTTTCAGTTCGAGGCATACTGTTGAATCAGTTATGACCTGCAGAGATGGAGTTTGAGAATGACTCAAGTAATGGAAATCTTTGAATACATGTTCTAATATACTTTACGAGTAAATGTGTTTTATTGAATGAATGATTGAGTTGTATTTGTAAAGGGTGTAGTGTGTGCGGGGTAGTAATTTGCTTGGTTGCTTAGAAGTGTGTATTGCATCCTTGGGTGTTGGTGTACTAATTGGGGGTGCAGGTCGTTCGGTCCGCTTGGTCATTTTAACTAGGATTTTAGCAGAGTAAACGACTCTAAAAAATGTCTCTAATGGACTCAATGTTTATGTGTAGCAATTGGGAATCTTCAGGATGTGTATTCAACTAGACATTGAGATTCACATTGGAGGGTGTCAAGACTTGGGCATTTCTACATCCTTAGGGATTCTACATTTGGGCATCAGGAAAGCGGAATAATAGCTTAAATTCATAAAACGTTTCCTTGGAGTAAGTGTTTGACTTGTGGTACTTTTTGGTGTGCTTAAGAGAACATTCAGCGGCTTATGAGCCTTAGGGCGGTGTGGTTTGTGCTAAAATCTCGTGTGGTGAGTCTAGGTTGAGAATTGCGGTATTGTGGCAAGGAGAAGTATCAATTCGAAGGTAAGTTAGAAGGAACTTGGATAAATAGGACAGCTTTGTAGTAGGTCGGATTGGCGTGAGGAGCATGCGATGTATAGTGATTTTCTTGTATATGGGGACAAATGGAAAGTTCTTGGCTAGTTGAGTACGTAGTTGCTTGTGGATCGGAATGGATTATGAAGTTCTCATATTTATCATAAGATGGCATGGTATATGCAGTATGTCGTATCTATGAGTTAGCTCGTTGTGCACCTATTTTTGGTTCCTACCGCCAAGGAGAGGGTCCGCAGATAAATTGAGGGACTCGGTTATAATATTAAAATATGCATGACTCGAAAATTGCAAACTGATACTCTATTTCAACAAGTAGCGGAGATCGAAAAAAAAGGAGTCTAAGGAGGCCAAAAGGTCTCGATGATTTGGAGGATTTAGTGGATTTTACTCTTCAGCTAGGACCCATTATAGCGGAGGCTCAAGCAGTTGGTCAGCTCAGTTCGCACATCATATTACTTGGGGTGCTCCAGTTTATAGTGCAGAACCGACACGTGATTCTAACAGTGGTTATTCCAGTTATCCGACACAGACTCAGTATGAGCATCCGCGACCTCAGAGGGTTTGTTATGAGTGTGGTGATACTAGGAATATCATGAGAGATTGTTCCTGACTTGGAAGGGGTGTATTTCATCGAAACACTCAAGCTACAAGCTTTACTCCAGTTAATACTCCACGTGCTAAGTCAACTAGAGTTGGAGGAAAGGCGGGTAGTGGGCTCCTAAGATGTGGAGACCTGATCCGCTGATATAATCGCTATGATTTGGCCGAGGCCGATGCACCAGATGGTGTCGTTACAGGTACGATCCTGATTTGCTATAAAAAGAATATTTCCTCTTAGTTGGATTCGGATCTGAATGTTGAGGTGAGTCCTCCTATTATGCTCCGTTTATGGGCGAGCTTCGTAAGTTTATGATCCACTTATATGTTTCCCTATTGGGATATTTGAAGATGTGAGAATGTATCTGCACTTTTGTACACCATTGAGGACTACAAGTCTAAAAGTAATGTTTATTATTCACTATAGTGACTTTAATGTGTTTCGGATTAATTGATTCCAATTTTTATGAATTATATGCCCTACCGGTATAAGGGTTCGTTATGTGTTATGAAAATGTTTAGGAAATTTATTGAGAAGAAGAAATAAAGGAAATTGAAAATTTCAGTTGGCACAATGTGAAATATTTATACCGGGTTGCAAGCCGCGGTGGAGGTTATCTAAGGACGAGGTCCTTGTGGTAAGATATTTATGAGTTTAAATTCTCCCATTCGTGAAGTTTAATTTGTGAGATAATATTAAAAGAGGGTCATGCATGTTAGTCTTATTTGATAATTCTTGTATATTTTATGTTCATATTCAGCCATTTTCATGTTGTAAACATTGAGTTTTAGCTTATGATATGAGTGCCCAGGTGGCGTTAAATGTGACTCATTAATCCGAGTAAGTAATCATGAGATCTGCATGGCTCACATTCTATTGTCAGTATTGTGAAAATTCGAAATGAGGTGGTGGTTAATATGAGATTAATTGATGATGTTGGAATTAATTATGAACACCTTTAAAGACTAGAGATGTTGTGATGAGCATACATATGATGTGTTTCATATTATGATATTATTGTGATAATGCAGGGCTTTTAATGTTGAGATTGGTGTTATTAATATATACATTGTGGATGTATTGTTAGGAGCTGTTTTGGTGTTACTCTTGCAGGTGGATAGTCCCAATTACAGGGGAGACTCTGCCAAAATTTCTGAAAAATTTGGAAGTTAGAAGAATTTGGGAGATTAAGACGTGCAAAAGAAGAGATAAGTTATGCTATGTGGTTGAGGTTGAATGATCCTAAGAGGGGGAGAATGTAATACCCTAAAATTTTTTGAAGTACTTCAACACTTCATGTGTGCGTAGGCACGAGTTGCTATAACCAACTGAGACTAAAAACCGTGCGTTGTTGTGAAAAGTAGGCCTTTTGAAAATGTTGGAGTGTAAGGAATTGATCTTAAAGTTTTTACAAATATGAATAAAAGGAATAATCTCAAATGAGATGATGTTGTCGGGCTTATCTCTAATACGGTGGCGTGGAATAAACCATGAGTATATGTGTAAAAGTAAAATCATCAATTTGGTAACCTCAGATTAATTCTTAAAATGTTCGAGGATTAACGTTTCTTTAAGAGGTGGAGAATGTAACGACCCGGCTTGTCGTTTTAAGAATTTATGCTCCGTTTAGTGACTTAAGGTCTCGAGTAGCTTCGCAATATGTATTATGACTCGCGTGTGTGGTCAAGTTTAGTTTTCGGAAGATTCGGAATTTTAATTAAAGAAAAATTCTCATTTCGAAGCTTAAATAGAAAGAGTTGACCGGAGAGTTAACTTTTGAGTATACGACCCCGGAATAGATTTTTGATAATTCCAATAGCTTCTTATGGTGATTTCGGACTTAGACGGATGTTCATATTTGGATTTGGAAGTCCGTAGGATAATTCGACGAATTTTGGCGAAAGTTGGAAAAATATAAGATTTTGGAAAAGTCTGACCGAAAGGTAAAATTTTGATAACGAGGTCGGATTTCGATTCCGAAAATTGGAACAACACCGTTACGTCGTTTATGACTCGTGTGCAAAGTTTGAAGTCATTCCGAATTGATTTGATATGTTTCGGGGCAAAATATACAAGTTGGAAAATTTGAAATCTCACAATTCGATTCATGGTGCGATTCAAAATTTTAGTGTTGTTTAGCGTGGTTTAAAGCCTCGACTAAGTTCGTATTGTATTTTGGGATGTGCTGGTATATTTGGTTGAGATTCCGAGGGCCTCGGGTGGATTTCGGAAGGTTAACAGATCAATTTAGACTAGAAGAAAAGGATGCTGCATTTTTTCACAACGACATGAACAGTACCGCGAAAACTCTGGACACTGTATATATAACGACATGTCAGAGTTTTCTTCCATTTTTGAACGAGATTAGAGCTTTTGGAGCGATTTTGAAGAGGGAAGATGATTGTTCTTCATTAAGGTAAGGATTCTGGACCCAATAACTCAATTATATGTGATTAAGGACCAAATTAACAGTGTTTAATTAGGGAAAATCAGTAGAAAAATGTAAAACTAGGGCTTGAGTTTAAGAGACCTTTAGGGGTGATTTGAGGGGTCAAACGGACTCCGATTTCAGAGTTCTTTATATGTACGGACTCGTGAGATGATGTGGATCATTTTGGTATAAAGTTTGTCGAGTTCCGAGACGTAGGCCCGGGGTCGGGTTTTGAGTAATTTCGGGTTTTGTGCATAAAGTTGATATTTTTCGATTGGGTTTCATTCCCTTAGCATATTTTGATGTAATGAATATGAAATTGATAGACTTGGAGCACTCAGAAGTTGATTCGAGGGGCAAACGCATTGTGGAGTAGCTTTTCGGGCTAGTTTGAGGTAAGTAATGTTTTTAAATCCTGTCCTGAGGGTATGAAACCTCAGACTTTACATCCTTTCACGGTTTTGAGTGACGCACACACTGGATGACGAGTGTGGGGCGTGCACGAGTTGGAACTTTGGAAATATGTTCCTTTTTAGGCAACTATTGAGTTGCAAAACCGCTTTTAAAGCATATATTTTATAGTATTACTATGATTTGATATAATTGGGCTGTTAGCCATGTTTGGGGCCTAGTGTCGATCTGTTTAACCCCTTGGGGACTATTTTCCCGATATTCTTCACTTAGAAAATTATGATTTTACACTCAGTCCTTCTTGATAAATTGTTTTTACACTCTGAGTTACTGATATTATTTCTTGAAATGAAATAATATTTTGGGTCGAGAAACCCGTTTATTATGGCCCGAGTGGCATATTGAGAGTGTCTGATTGAGTGAGGCCGAGGGACAATATTGTGAGGATATTTATGATATGAGAGAGGCCGAGAGCTTGAGTGATTGATGCCATGATTTGGCTTGTTATAGCGCTTGGGATGTAGGAGCCCCTCCGGAGTCTGTACACCCCTAGTGAGCGGAGATACCTACTAAGTGTGAGTGCCGAGTGATGAGTGATTGGCAGGCATGAGTGACACTGAGGTTTCCCGAGGGGCTGATGCTGAGTGACTCTTACCTAGTGAAGGTGAGGTACTGAGGGAATATTTATGAGTGATGATTATGGCCGAGGGGTAGTTTTATGATGATATTTTACTGAGTTTTGATTATGATTCACTTCATTATTCTATACAGATATTTTTGGGAGTTTTACTGAGAAACATTTGAAAATATACTTGTTCAAGGGATTTTTATGGAAATTGGTTTTCAAACTTATGTATTAAATGTATACTTTATTGAGACTCGGTGTTTTACTATTGGTGGATTGGTGTTTTGTGTTGTGTGTTTCTTATCTTCAGACTTGATTTATTTTCATTACTACTGAGTTGGTGTACTCATCATTACTCTTTGCACCTCTATATGTAGATCCAGGTACTGGTTCTGAGCAGTAGTCACTTGCGTTCGTTCGGCATCAGAACTGGGATTTCGAGGTAGTTTTTCAGCATCCGCAGCTTCTTCATTTCCCTTCCTTTATTAGTATTAGTATTTTCTTCCGAGACATTATTTATGACATTAGCGGTGTTAGTTTTATCTTAGATGCTCATGATCGATTGACTCCAGTCTTGGGGGATTGGTTTAGACTGTTAGTTTATATTATGGTTGCTTACAAACTTAGAGGAATTTTTATACTTCATATGCTTGTATTTAATTATATTGAGTAAATTTATTAAAATAAATGTATAGTTATGTGATGGTTGGCTAACCTAGTTCCACGATAGGCGTCATCACGACCTGTTAGGATTTGGGGTCGTGACAGCAATGAACCTGTTGATGTAATTCAACCTGCCCAACACACTCATGACCTCTTTCTTGGTTTTTGGAGGGGGCAAATCCAGAATAGACTTTATCTTTGTTGGATCCAGTTCGATGCCCCTCCGACCGACTATGAACCCCAAAATTTACCCAAATGGGACTGTGAATGCACATTTAGCTGGATTCAACTTCAAGTCATACTTACACAGACGTTCAAAGAACTTTCTCAGATGCTGCACATAGTCGTCTGTTCTGAATTTAATGATTACATCATCTACATATACCTCGATTTCCTGGTGCATCATATCATGAAAGATGGTGGTCATAGCCCTCATGTAAGTTGCCCCGACATTCTTCAAACCAAATGGCATGACCCGCTAACACTAAGTACCCCAAGGTGTAGTGAAAGCCGTCTTTTCTACGTCTTGTTCATCCATCAGAACCTGATGATACCCAGTGTAACAATCCACAAAAGAGTGTATCTCATGTTTGGCAGAATTGTTAATAAGGATGTGGGTGTTTGGCAATGGAAAGTTATCTTTGGGGCTTGCTTTGTTCAAATCCCGATAATCAACAAACACTCGGGGTTTTCCATCTTTCTTTTGCACTGGGACCACATTATCCAACCACATGGTGTATCGGACAACTCGGATTACACCAGCTCTCAACTGTTTGGTGACTTCTTCTTTGATCTTGTCACTGATGTTTGTTGTAAATTTTCAGTGTGAGGTGGATAACCGGGATAAGTCAGCAATTTGTGCACCACTAAGTCAACACTCAGCGCTGGCATATCATCATAAGACCAAGCAAACACGTGTTTGAATTCGAACAAAAGTTGGATCAATGCATCCCTAGTTCTTTCATCAGCGTGAGTGCTTATCATAGTTTCTTGGACCTCTTCTGTACTACCCAAATTAACCGGCTCATTTTCATTTAAGTTTGGCTTAGGATTATTCTCAAATTATTCAAGTTCTCGATTTATTTCCCTAAAAGCCTCATCTTCATCATATTACGGTTAGACAACGTATTAAGATCTGGGCGTGAAGTCCGCAAGCATTTCATATTATTTAAGTTCGCATTATTAGAACTGAAAAGAGAGATAAGAAATAACAAAAATCAGAAAGAATAAAGAAATAGATTTATAGACGATGAAATATTGATTTCATTTCATAGAATTTTGAAGATATGAGGGTTTACATCAGAATTCAAAAGACAATAAACTAAATGCATTTGAGTTACACCTTGAAATAACTCAGAATGCAGAAAAGATGGCAAGACTGAACTACCGAGATTCCCGCCTGACTGGGAACGACGTAGCCTTCCAATTTTGAAGCTTGGCATTGGGCCCCATATATTGCACCTCAACAATGATTGAGCCTTCACCTGTTTGGACCATGTGAGCCTCATACAACATTTGTCTCATTGCCCCGCGGATCTCTTCAATTTCTTCGGCCGTGAAGGCCTCTTCTTCTTCTTCTTCTTCTTCTTCTTCTTCTTCTTCTATGTACCTTGTCTTAACAAACGTCCTGGAAAGATGCGGGACCGGCTGAGGTAGGACCCATCCATTGTTCTTAAATTCATTAGCCCATTTAACATCAACGACAGTATCTTGAAACCTTATGCCAAATAAATTCCCGCTGGCAGTCAAAGTGATAGGTTCTGTAATGCCTTGCAAAGATACCCCAAGCCCTTTTCCAGGCTTGTACCCATGTTTGATCATGTCACTAGCGGCCATGATTGATGCGTTTGATAAGAAGGTTTGAGGACACGGGGTTCCTTCCTCACACTGATCTACAACCATGATCTCAAAAGCTTGGTAGACTATGTGCTCGCTACCTTCCTTAGCCTCCAGGCATGGGATTGACTGGTCCCTGTAAATAGATTGCTCATCTTCCCCGTAGACCACGATTTCTTGGTCTTTGTGTTCAAACTTAACCATCTGGTGGAGAGTAGAGGGTACGACTCTTGCGGCATGGATCTAGGGCCTTCCTAGGAGATAATTGTAGGAGGTGTCCATGTCTAAGACCTGAAATGTAACTTCAAAATCCACAGGGCCGATGGTTAGGACCAAATCAATCTCCCCTATCGTATCCCTCTTGATTCCATCAAAAGCACGTACGCAAACATTGTTGGGTCTAATCCTCTTAATCCCAATTTCCATTCTCTGTAAGGTCGAGAGAGGGCAAATGTCAACCCAAGATCCGACATCCACCATAACTCTTTTCACGTAGTATCCTTCACATTTAACGGTAAGGTGGAGAGCTTTGTTGTGGGCAGCCCCTTCCAGAGGAAAGTCATTCCGGCTAAATGAGATCCGGTTGACTTCAAAAAATCGTTCCGCCATTCTTTCTAATTAATCAACCGTGGTCTCTGATGGACCATATGCTTCATTAAGGGTCTTAATCAGCACTTTCTAATGCTCATTCGAGCTTATCAGCAGGGAAAAAAGTGAGACTTGAGAGGGGGACTTTCTGAGTTGATAAATCACGGCGTACCCAGAAGTTTTAATTTTTTCTGAAGAATTCTTCTGCCTCCTGTCACGGCCCAAATTCCCAACCTTAGGGGTCGTGATGGCGCCTAACACCACACTTTCTAGGCAAGCCAATGTTAGAGTTCGATTAGTTATTTACCTTTGATTATCTATTTAAACATAATAAATAATTATAAAATAAACGTAAGCTACTGACTTTCAATGAATATTCCAAACATAAAATAATAAACACTTAAATAAACTGAGCCACGAACTAATTATATAAGTAACTCTAGAAATACCCCAGGGTATGGTGTCACAATTCACGAACTACTAAAGAATACTACAAATAATGGGCTGAAAGAAAAAGTGTAAATGTTATGAATATAATAATACAATTTTATAAAAATAGGAGAAGACTCTCGGGATCTGCAAACGCTGGAAGATATACCTCGTGTCTCCAAATAAATGAATAGTCGCTCTAAATATCTCTATTGCTGGTCGATACCTGGATCTGCACAAAAGAGTGCAGAGTGTAGTATCAGTACAACTGATCTCGTGTGCTGAGTAAGTGCCGAGTCTAACCTCGATGAAGTAGTGACGTGTCACGACCCAATTTCGGAGTCGTGATGGCACCTTTTGTGGAACCAGGCTAGCCACCTATTTGCAACTAGTCTATAACTGATTATTAAGGAAAATATCATTTTTAAATAGCCTGAAGTCAATAATAATAAAGAAATCTGTATTTGAAAATAATTTATGAAACCAAAAACCCAAATTCTACAAATCCTGGATCGAGTGTCACACAGTCATGAGCTACTAATACATAATGTAACTAAAAGAGAAATGACCAACATAGTCTTAAAATTAAATAACGATAGGTAGAATAGGAAAGAGGTGACGAGATCACAGACGCCAGCTGCTACGTCGACAACTCTGATGGAAACTGCCGCTACTCAATGACCAGAGCCAAGTCCCGGAGTACCTGGATCTGCACACAAGGTGCAAGGGGTAACGTGAGTACACCAACTCATTAGTAACAAAACCAAACTATAGGCTGAGAGGTAGTGACGGACTAAACCTCCGATGTTATGAACAACAGTATATGTCACGACCCAGAATCCTAATCCAGGTCGTGATGGCGCCCAACGACGGGGTTAGGCAAGCCAATATGAATTACACTAAGTGTTACCCCTCCCATTTGATTAAACAATTCAATATTTACCAATTTTAAACAGTTAAACATGATGATAGCTTGGTATGAAAAAAAAGCATAGCACTACATGGCCAAAACAAAGCATAGGTATGCCTATACAACCCAAAACCCAAAATATACACTACGCGTGTGCCAGGAACTAGTGTCACGAGTGTCACGGGCATACTAACGAAATATACAAAGGAAAGTAATATATATACAAATCCACAGTCTGGATGAAATAGACCGGGAAAATAACAAAAGTAAGTGAAAACTCCATGGTGCTGCTGGGAATCGCCAGAAGAAGCAGCTCACCGTGAAGTCAAGTCCACAAGCTCAGGGTCTATCTCCGGTACAATAACCAGAAGCACCGGCCTCAGAACCTGTACAGTTAAGTAAAGAAGTGCAGCATGAGTACATATTAAATAAATATGTATCCAGTGAGTATCCCGCCTAACCTCGAGAAGTAGTGACGAGAGGTCGACTCGATACTCACTAAGGTCCAACAGTAAGAACATATGATAGAATATAATGAAATACAGTAGGCATGTCAGGAAATAAGCAACAAGTACATATCAAGAGCAAAAATCCAAACAGCTACTGAATTAAGCAATAATGATCTTTCAAGGGTAAGACCGCCGAAACGAAACCATGATCACCAAATCTTAGAACAACCGTGGCATACGGCCCGCTCCCATATGGTACCTTCTAAACTCGCCGTGGCGTACGGCCCAAACCCATATATATATAACAAATGCGTTTCATAACAAATTCCTTTCCATTCAACAATTTTCCATAAAGCCTCAGAGAACAATACTATACAAAACATAATCTCATAGTACATATGGCGTCGCAATGAATCATATAAAGCATTGCAAAGAAGCATATAAGGCATTACGAGGAAGCATATAAGGCATTACGAGGAAACATATAAGGCATGATGTTGGCCTAACTACCCGGACATAACAATGATAGCCGCTACGTACGGACTCTCGTCACTTGGCGTGTATGTAGCCCCCAAACAATTTACACATAGCATATACATCACCTATGGGGACAATTCCCTCTTACAAGGTTAGAAAGGAGACTCACCTCGTGTCGAATCTACCCCTCGGACCACAATTGCGCCCGAAACTCCGAACTCTACACCCGAGGACTCGCAACTAGTAAAAAGGTATACAATAATATCAATGCATACACAATGCGGGAAATTATCCTAGCTATTCAATAAAATCGCTATTCTTGAAGAATTCCCAAATTCCAACCTCGGTCCCGCATGTTCAAATTCCGAAAATTCTCGAAGGGATCACTAACCCATATCCTAAGGATCATTAAGGTGTAAATTCTACTTGAATTCATGGCCTAAAATGAAAAATCACAAAATCCTTAAGAACCCTAAAATTACTATCTAATTCTATGATTTTAAATAATTTAGTAGGGAATTTAACTAGGAATTGATGTTTGAAACAAGTGTTAGATAGGGAAATTTACTTACCTCAAGTACTAGGTTGAAGGCCCTCTTGGAAGCTCCCAAATAACACAAGGAAGAAGATGGAAAACGGAAGAAATGACTCAATCCCGTGTTTTAAATGAAATTTCACTGCCTGGTCTACAGGGGTTCTGCTCCTGCGGCTCAAGGACCGCACCTGCGGTCTCGCACCTGCGGAATCTGGCAGGAGGGGTTGGGGTCGCACCTGCGGAGCTGGAGACCGCACCTGCGGTTCCGCTCCTGCGGAAGAGGAACCGCACCTGCGAGGCTGGGACCGCAGGAGCGGTCCCGCACTTGCAGCTAGGAAACCGCACCTGCGGTCACACTAGATCAGGTGCACCAGCTGCATCTTCAGCTGATTTTTTTTGGCCTCGGGTGGTGTTCGGGAGGCAACTGGGCCCACCCTAGCCCCTATCCAAATATACCAACAAGTCCTAACTAATAATACGGACTCGCTTGAGCTTTCGGAATACCCAAAACAGCGCTAAATCTAATAATCACCCCTAAAAACCCCTAGGATCAAACTTAAGGATTTCTAAGTTCTTGATTTCTATAACAACGCGTCGGACCGACCTATACTACTCGGAACGACCCCAAATTTTGCAGACAAGTCTTGAATGACATAACGGAACTATCCCCGACCTCGGAATTTCATTCGGACCTCAGTAACATAAAATTACATTCCAAACCAAATTTCAAATTCTATGAAAATTTCTCAAAACTTAATTAACTCTAAATTTCCCATTTTGATTTTGAATCCCTTCAACTTAGGTCCGTTTCTTACCAAATTTCACAAATAACTTAAATAACACATATTGAACCTGTCCCGGGTTCCGGAACCATAATACGGGCCCGGCAGCACAGGTTTCACATCGAGGTTCATTTTCATAAGCCTTTATTATTTTCAGAAAATAATTTTCTTTAAAAATTAATTTCTCGGACTTGGGTCCTCGGAATTCGATTCCGGGCATACGCTCAAGTCCCATATTTTCCTACGAACCTTCCGGGACCGTTAGATCATGGGTCCGGGTCTGTTTACCAAAAATGTTGACCAAAGTCAACTTTATCCAATTAATTATCATAAATTCAACTCTTTATCAAGTTTTCACATAAAGGCTTCCTAGCTACGCGCCCGTGCTGCGCACGCACATGGAGGTGAGATTAATTGAGGCTTTTGAGGCCTCGAAACACAGTCATACTTAAATTTACATAAGATGACCTTTTGGGTCATCATAATCTCCCCCTCTAAAACAAACGTTCATCCTTGAACGGACGTAGAATCGTACCTGAAGTGCTGAATAGCTGTGGGTACTTGCTCCGCATGTCCTCCTCGGACTCCCAAGTCGCCTCATCGACTGGTTGGCCCCTCCACTGGACCTTTACGGCAGAAATTCCCTTAGACCTCAACTGACAGTCCTGCCTATCAATAATAGCAGTAGGCTCCTCCTCGAAGCCCAACTTCTCATCTAGCTAAATAGTGCTGAAATCAATCACGTGAGAGAAATCGGCCTGATATCTCCGGAGCATGGATACATGAAATACCAGATGAACTCCTGATAAGGCGGGAGGTAAAGCGAGCTCATAAGCAACCTCTTTGACTCGCCTCAACACCTCGAAAGGGCCTATAAAACTGGGGCTCACCTTGCCCTTCTTCCCGAATCTCATAACGCCCTTCATCGGCGAAACCTTCAACATAACCTTATCTCCCTCCATAAATGCTACATCACGCGCCCGCTGATCTGCGTAACTCTTATGTCTGGACTGAGCTGTCCGAAGTCTCTCCTAAATAATCTTCACCCTATCCAAAGCATCTCTCACCATATCTGTGCCATATAACTTGGCCTCGCCAGGCTCAAACCACCCGATAGGAGAACGACATCGCCGACCATATAAAGACTCGAATGGAGCCATCTCGATGCTGGACTGATAACTGTTATTGTATGCAAACTCTGCCAAAGGCAAGAACTAGTCCCACTGACCGCCAAAATCAATCACACAAGCCCTAAGCATATCCTCTAAAATTTGAACCGTACGCTCCGACTGACCATCAGTCTGAGGGTGAAATGCTGAGCTGAAATCTATCTGAGTGCCCATTTCACTGTGCAATGCTCTCCAGAAGTGCGAGGTGAACTGAGGACCTAGATCGGATATAATGGACACCGTCACACCGTGCAACCGGACTATCTCACGAACATAAATCTGGGCCAGCCCCTCTGTAGTAAAAGTAGTAGCCACAGGAATGAAATGCGCCGATTTGGTCAATCTATCCACAATGACCTAAACCGCGTCAACCTTCTGCAAAGTCCGTGGCAACCCCACCACGAAGTTCGTAGTGATGCGCTCCCATTTCTACTCAGGAATGGGCATCTGCTGAAACAAGTCTCCCGGCCTCTGGTGCTCGTACTTGACCTGCTGACAGTTGAGACCCCTAGCCACATACTGCACTATATCCTTCTTCATCCTCCTCCACCAGTAGTGTTGCTTCAAATCACGGTACATCTTCATCGCACCTGGATGAACAGAATACCGAGAACTGTGGGCCTCTTCTAGAATTTTCTTCCTCAGGGCATCAATATTAGGAACACATATACGACCCTGGAGCCTCAAAACACCATCCTCGCCCAAAGTAACCTCCTTGGCCCTGCCCTGGACCACCGTAACCCGAAGCTCTGCAAGGCATGGATCATCAAACTGTCGAGCCTTAATCTCTTCCAACAATGAAGACTAAGCAACTGCATGAGCCAAAACTCGACGAGGCTCCGAACGGTCCAATCTCACAAGGCGATTGGCCAAGGACTGAATGTCCAAGGCTAAAGATCTCTCCTTAGCTGCAATGTAGGCCAAGCTACCCATACTCGCTGCCCTCCTGCTCAAAGCATCTGCTACTACGTTCGCCTTGCCCGGGTGATACAAAATAGAGAGATCATAATCTTTTAACAACTCAAGCCATCTCCGCTGCCTCAAATTAAGGTCCCTCTGCTTGAATAAGTGCTGCAAACTGTGGTGATCAGTGTATACCTTACATGACACACCATACAAATAGTGCCGCCAAATCATCAAAGCATGAACAATCGCCGCCAACTCAAAGTCGTGCACAAGATAATTCTTTTCATGAACCTTCAGCTGGCGCGAAGCATAAACAATAACCCTGCCATCCTGCATCAACACACATCCCAACCCGATGCGTGAAGCGTCGCAATACACGGTATACATCCCAGAACCGGAAGGCAATGTGAGAACTGGTGTTGAGGTCAAAGCTGACTTAAGCTTCTAAAAGCTCGCCTCACACTCGTCGGACCACCTAAACGGGGTATTCTTCTGAGTCAATCTGGTCAATAGAGCTGCAATAGAAGAGAACCCTTCCACGAATCGGCGATAATAGCCTGCTATGCCCAAGAAACTCCTGATCTCTGAAGCTGAAGTAGGACGCGGCCAACTCTGAACCGCTTCAATATTCTGAGGATCAACCTTGATACCTTCTTCGGATACCACATGCCCCAAAAATGCCACGGAATCTAACTAGAACTCGCACTTGGAGAACTTAGCATACAGCTTCTGTTCCCGCAAAGTCTGGAGCACAACTCTCAAATGCTGCTCATGCTCACCTAGGCTCCGCGAATAAATCAAGATGTCATCAATGAAGACGATGACGAAGGAACCAATATACGGCCTGAATACCCTATTGATCAAGTCCATGAATGATGTTGGGGCATTAGTCAAACAAAAGGACATCACCAGGAACTCATAATGGCCATATCTGTTACGAAATGCAGTCTTCGGAACATCTGAAGCCCGAATCTTCAACTGATGATAACACGGTCTCAAGTCAACATTGGAAAACACACGAGCACCCTGCAACTGGTCAAATAAATCATCGATGCACGACAGAGGATATTTGTTCTTAATAGTAACCTTATTCAGCTGGCGGTAATCAATACACATCCGCATAGACCCATCCTTCTTATTCACAAATAGGATTGGAGCACCCCACGGCGACACACTCGGCCTGATGAACCCCTTAGCCAACAACTCCTCAAGTTGCTCCTTTAACTCTTTCAGCTCTTTAGGAGCCATACAATACGGGGGAATGGAAATAGGCTGAGTATCTGGAGCTAAGTCAATATAGAAATCAATATCTCGATCTGGAGGTATGCCTGGAAGATCTGAAGGAAATACGTCTAAAAACTCTCGCACCACCGGCACTGAATCAATGGTCAAAGACTCGGCGGTGGTTTCCTGCACATAAGCAAGGTAAGCCAAACAACCCTTCTCGACCATATGCCGAGCCTTCATGAAGGAAATGACCCGGTTGGAGGCACTAACTGAAGAACCTCTCCACTCTAGCCTAGGAGACTCAGGCATGGCTAAAGTGACTGTTTTGGCATGGCAATCTAACACAGCATGATGAGGAGATAGCCAATCCATGCCTAGGATAACCTCAAAATCAATCATATCCAGCAATAAAAGATCTACTCTGGTATCGAAACCGCAGAAAGTGATCACACAAGACCAGTAGACCCAGTCTACCACCACAGAATCGCCCACATGAGTGGACACATATATAGGAGAACCCAAGGACTCACGAGGGACATCTAGAAAATGAACAAATAATGCTGAAACATATGAATACGTGGATCCTGGGTCAAATAGTACTAAAGCCTCTCTACCACATACTGAGATAATACATGTGATTACGGCGTCTGAAGCCACTGCATCTGATCTGGCCGGAATGGCATAAAATCTGGCTGAGGCTCCGGAAGACTGAACTCCCCAGAGTGAACAGGAACTAAATGACCTCCTCCTCGCTAGCCTCCCCCTCTAGGACGACCCCTGCCGACCTGCCCTCCACCTCGAGGTGGCTAGACTGCTAGTGCTGAACTCCTAGGCTGATAACTCTGTTGCTTTGCCTTGCCCCGATACCTGGGAAAATTCCTCCACGTATGACCCGGCTCCCCATACTCGAAATAACCTCCTGGCGCTACAGCCCGCTGCACGATAGAGGAAGAACCCTGAATAGCCGGAGGGCGGTGTGAACCCTCTCGTAAGGCACTGAAATAGGAACTAGAGGATCTCTGATGACTTGAATAACCGCTGGGTGCACTCTGGATGGCTGGAGGACGATAGGAACGCTCTGGCATAGCGCCAAACTGAGGCCTCACTGAACCACCTCGAGGGGGTAGTGCGGGTGCTGAATATGAAGGTCTTCTGGGCTGACCACCCCCGAACTGACCCCTGCTCCTAGCTGAAACATCGCTGAACTCTCCTGAGAACCTGGTCCTCTTGTCCTGCTGACCCTACTGACCCTGCTCCCTGCTCCTCAACCGGTACCCCTCAATCCGTCGATCTATCTCGACCACAAGCTGGTAGGGGGTACCTATCTCCACCTCTCGGGCCATAGAGGCCCTAATACCTGGATGCAAGCCTGCCACAAACCGCCGCATCCTCTCGACATCCATAGGAAATATCATAAGGGCTTGGCGAGATAACTCGGAAAATTTAGCCTCATAATCAGTCACTAACATCTGCCCCTGCTCTAGTCGCTCAAACTGACCCCGTAGCTCCTCCCTCTCGGAAGGCGGTATGTATCTGTCTAGAAATAGCTGAGCAAACTGATCCCAAGTGACAGGAGGAGAATATGCTGGTCTGCTGAGAATATATGACTGCCACCACCTGCGAGCTCTGCCCTCTAACTGAAATATGGTGAAATCCACTCCATGCGACTCCAAAATCTTCATGTTGTGCAGTCCGTCCCTGCACCTATCAATGAAATACTGAGCATCCTCACCCCGCTCACCCCCGAAGACTGGAGGGCGAATTAGGGTCCATCTATCCAACATCTTCTGTTGGTCACCCTCTGCAACTGGCCTGGGCTCTGGGGCTGCTACTACGGGCTGAACCCCACCCACGGGCAGTGTGCCCGGGGTATGATGTGCTGTTGTTGCCTGACCTGTGGCCTGAGCGGTAGGGGTCTGGATTCCCCCTCCCGCTTGAGAAGTAGAAGGGTCGGCTGGAAATAAACCAGCTTGGGACATAGTGTCCATGAATCTCAGCATACAGCCCATGACCTCCTGGAAGTCTGGCCCCGTCATGAAATCCACTAGAGCAGGTGCTACTGGAGGCACCTCATCCTGCTCCTCCATAATCGGGTCCTCGGGTGATGCCACTGGTGTAGCTCTGAGACGCCCTCGTCCCCTACCTCGAGCAGGTGCTCTACCCCTGCCTCTACCCCGACCTCGGGCGGCGGGGGCAGCGGCATCTCTCGGGCCAGAAACATCGGATGTGCGCGTCCTCACCATCTGTGAGAGAATAGAAGAATAAGTTTGAGTACATCATAGATTGCACGACAGGATATGAATAAAGGGAAATTTCCTAACATCTCATAACCTCCTGAAGATAAGTACAGACGTCTCCGTACCGATCCGCAAGACTCTACTGGGCCTGCCCGTGACTCGTGAGACTTACGTGAACCTAGAGCTCTGATACCATGTTGTCACGACCCAGAATCCTAATCCAGGTCGTGATGGCACCCAACGACGGGGTTAGGCAAGCCAACATGATTACACGAAGTGTTACACTTCCCATTTGATTAAACAAGTCAATACTTACCAAATTTTAAACAGTTAAACATGATGATAACTTGATATGAAAATAAAAGCATAGCACTACATGGCCAAAACAAAGCATAGGTATTCCTATACAACCCAAAACCCAAAATATACACTATGCGTGTGCCAGGAACTAGTGTCACGAGTGTCACGGGCATACTAACGGAATATACAAAGGAAAGTAATATATATACAAATCCACAGTCTGGATGAAATAGACCGGGAAAATAACAAAAGTAAGTGAAAACTCCATGGTGCTGCTGGGAATCGCCAGAGGAAGCAGTTCACCGTGAAGTCAAGTCCACAAGCTCAGGGTCTTTCTCTGGTAAAATAACCAGAAGCACCGGCCTCAGAACCTGTACAATTAAGTATAGAAGTGCAGCATGAGTACATATTAAATAAATATGTACCCAGTGAGTATCCCGCCTAACCTCGAAGAAGTAGTGACGAGAGGTCGACTCGATACTCACTAAGGTCCAACAGTAAGAACATATGATAGAATATAATGAAATACAGTAGGCATGTCAGGAAATAAGCAACAAGTACATATCAAGAGCAGAAATCCAAACACTTACTGAATTGAGCAATAATGCACTTTCAAGGGTAAGACCACCGAAACGAAACCATGATCACCAAATCATAGATCCTCCTTGGCGTACGGCCCGCTCCCATAAGGTACCTTTTAAACTCGCTATGGCGTACGGCCCGAACCCAATATATATAACAAATGCTTTTCATAACAAATTCCTTTCCATTCAACAATTTTCCATAAAGCCTTAGAGGAACAATACTATACAAAACATAATCTCATAGTACATATGGCGTCACAATGAATCATATAAAGCATTGCAAAGAAGCATATAAGGCATTACGAGGAAGCATATAAGGCATTACGAGGAAACATATAAGGCATGATGTGGTCCTAACTACCCGGACATAACAATGATAGCCTCTACGTACGGACTCTCGTCACTTGGCGCATACGTAGCCCCCAAACAATTTACACATAGCATATACATCACCTATGGGGACAATTCCCTCTTACAAGGTTAGAAAGGAGACTCACCTCGTGTTGAATCTACCCCTCGGACCACAATTGCGCCCGAATCTACGAACTCTACACCTGAGGACTCGCAACTAGTAAAAAGGTATACAATAATATCAATGCATGCACAATGCGGGAAATTATCCTTGCTATTCAATAAAATCGCTATTCTTGAAGAATTCCCAAATTCCAACCCCGGCCCCGCATGTTCAAATTCCTAAAATTCTCGAAGGGATCACTCACCCATAGCCTAAAGATCATTAAGGTGTGATTTCTACTTGAATTCATGGCCTAAAATGGAAAATCACAAAATCCTCAAGAACCCTAAAATTAATACCTAATTCTATGATTTTAGATAATTTAGTAGGGAATTGAACTAGGAATTAATGTTTGAAACTAGTGTTACAAAGGGGAATTTACTTACCTCAAGTACTAGGTTGAAGGCCCTCTTGGAAGCTCCCAAATAACACGAGGAAGAAGATGGAAAATGGAAGAAATGACTCAATCCCGTGTTTTAAATGAAATTTCACTGCCTGGTCTACAGGGGTTCCGCACCTGCGGCTCGAGGACCGCACCTACGGTCTCGCACCTGCGAGCTGGGGCTTGCACCTGCGGAATTGGGCAAGAGGGGCTGGGGTCGCACCTGCGGAGCTGGAGATCGCACCTGCGGTTCCGCTCCTTCGAGAGAGGAACCGCACCTGCTAGGCTGGGACCGCAGGAGCGGTCCCGCACTTGCGGCCGGACAACCGCACCTGCGGTCACACCAGATCAGGTGCACCAGTTGCATCTTCAGCTAGTTTGTTTTGGCCTCGGGTGGTGTCGGGAGGCACCCGGGCCCACCCGAGCCCCCGTCCAAATATACCAACAAGTCCTAACTAATAATATATACTCGCTCGAGCCTTCGGAACACCCAAAACAGCGCTAAATCTAATAATCGCCCCTCAAAACCCCTAGGATTAAACTTAAGGATTTCTAAGTTCTTGATTTCTATAACAACGTGCCGGACCGACCTATACTAATCGGAACGACCCCAAATTTTGTAGACAAGTCATAAATGACATAACGGAACTATCCCCGGTCTCGGAGTTTCATTCAGACCTCAGTAACGTAAAATCACATTCCAAACCAAATTTCAAATTCTATGAAAATTTCTCAAAACTTCATTAACTCTAAATTTCCCATTTTGATCCGAAACCCGTCAAATCAGGTTCGTTTCTTACCAAATTTCACAGATAACTTAAATAACACATATTGAACCTATCCTGGGCTCTGGAACCATAATACGGGCCTGGCAACACAAGTTTCACATCGATGTTCATTTTCATAAGCCTTTATTATTTTCAGAAAACAATTTTTTTTTTAAATTCATTTTCCGGACTTGGGTCCTCGGAATTCGATTCCAGGCATACTCTCAAGTCCCATATTTTCCTACGGACCTTCCGGGACCGTCAGTTTACGGGTCTGGGCCCGTTTACCAAAAATGTTGACCAAAGTCAACTTTATCCAATTAATTATCATAAATTCAACTCTTTATCAAGTTTTCACATAAAGGCTTCTGGCTACGCGCTCGGGCTACGCACGCACATCGAGGTGAGATTAACGGAGTTTTTTGGGACCTCGAAATACAGTCATACTTAAATTTACATAAGATGACCTTTTGGGTCATCACAGTATATATCTTGAACATGACAATAATATGGCAGAAAAATAAGAAAGATGCACCACATGATGTCTGTAAACTCTACGTACCAGCATATGATCATAAAGAATCAGAAATAATATGTACACAGTATCCCTTCTCTCACAAGGAAGTCCACTCAGTACTAGAATTGGCCTTCAGGCCCAGGGAAGGTCCATCCCGGATTATGCATAAACCCAAGTGACGTAGTCACCGAGTACTGAGGAAAAGGCCAGTCCAGCCCCATGGAGAAGATCCATCTTCGGAACATATCACTCGGACAAGATCCATGTCCAGGGACTATCCATCCCTCAATATATATATATATATATATATATATATATCAATAGCTTCGGGAAAGATCCATGCCCAGGGAAAATCCATCCCTCAATATCTGTGCGCTCACTGGGGGTGTAAAGACTCCGGAGGGGCTCTTATAAGCCCAAGCGCTATATCAAGCCAACGAAGGCATGATTCAAGGATCGCTGCAGTGTGCAGTCTAATCTCATAACTATCTCAATACTAGGCTCTCGGCCTCACTCAGTCAATACCTCCCAGTCTCACTCACAAGGCTCACAGATATAAGATTCATCCCAAAACAATGATAACAGATAAATAAACTAACAATTACTGAGACTGAGGCATTAAACATATGCAATAACAGGACTGAGTACATGAAAGCAAATATTCATAGATAGATACACCAATAACTGACCATTCCGGTCTGAACATATTGGCGTGAAGCCTTAACATTTATGCTTAACATGGTTTCTAATATATTCGAGGTAAATACCACATTCACAGTACAAGTATCAGCTTGGAATAACCATTAGGCAGTGCCATGGGATGAGTCAGGCCATAAATATCCGGTGTACGCCCGCATTTTCGTCACTTGGCACGTGCGTCACCTTAATTAACATCAAATACCAGATAATTTGGGGTTTCGAACCCTCAGTTCCAAGTTTGGAAGCGTTACTTACCTCAAAACCGGCTAAAATACTACTCCGCATTGCCCTTGCCCCTAAATTCGGCCTCCGAGTGCTCCCAATCTACCAACAATCAGATTTATATCATTATAATATGCTAAGGAATGAAACCCGATCGAAATTTATCAAAAATAATCAAAAATCCTGAAATTTGTCAAAACCCGACTCCCTGGCCCACGTCTCGGAATTCAATAAAATTTACAAACTGGAATCCTTGTTCTTTCCCGAGTCTACCCATATCAAAATTATCAAAACCCGACCCCAAATGCCCATTCAAATCATCAAAAGAATTTCCAAACTTTTCTTCCCATTTTTCCCCAATTACCACTTTGATTCCTCAATTTACATGATAAAAATCAATACTAATTCGTGAAATTAGACCTAAAGTGATTGAAGAACACTTACCACAAGACTCTCACTGAGAATCTCTCCAAAACCCTCCTTCTCCCGAGCTCTCTAATGGTGTTTTGAAAATATGGCTAAGAACCCTCGTTTTTGAACTTAACTTAAACTTTCTGCCCAGGCTTTTTGCACCTGCGGAAACTTTCCTCGCACCTGTGGTCCCGCACCTGCGCTCAGGGGGACCGCACCTGCGGAACTTCATTAAACCGCCAAACCTCGCACCTGCGGCTCAGGCATCGCCCCTGCGGCTTTGCAGGTGCGACCAAATGACCGCTCCTGCAGTTCCCTTCCAGGGCCCCTGTGCCCGCACCTACGACAACCAAGTCCGCTCCTGCGGCTCGCACCTGCGATCCAACATCCGCAGGTGCGGAAATGACAGCAACAGGCACACCAACAGCTAAAGCTGCATATTTCCAAGTCCAAAAATCCCCGTTCACCATCCGAAATCAACCTCAAGCCCCTCGGGACCCCAACCAAATATACCAACACATTATAAATGATCATCCAAACTTAGTCGGACCTTCGAAACATTAAAAACAACATCAAAACCCCAAAAACTCATTGAATTCATGCCTATGAACTTTGGAATTTCTAAATTCCACTAACGATGCCGAAACTACCAAAAACAACTCCAATTGACCTGAAATTTTGCAGACATATCCAAAATGACATTACGAACCTGGATATTGCAGCTCGTCTAAGTCTCCAAGCCAGCCACATCGCTGTGAAAGTACTTGTGCAATAAAAATGCACAGCAAGTGTAGCATGAGTACGAAAACAACGTGTACTCAGTAAGTATCCCGCCTAACCTCAGAGAGGTAGTGACGAGAGGTCAAACTAGACACTTGCTAGAAGTCAATTTAGTATAATCAAGTGAGACACTAAGAAGGAATATCATAGGCAATTTAATAAAATAAGGGATAAGTAATATCAACTTCTTTCATATTTAACACTTTAAATCTTCGTCATTTTAGTTGGCAATTTAAAACTTCATAGGCCAGTAAGCAGGTAATAATTACAGAAAATACGCAAAAATTATCATGCGCAAGAAATGCCGAGGGTCGAACGGCGCGAACCAACAATAATAAAATGTGCACTGTCGAAGGTCGAACGGCTCGAACCATAGATGCATCTATCTTCCCGCTCGCGAATCGATCATGCGACGCGGTCATATATAAATAATAGAGGTATCCTGCTCGCGAATCATCCATGCGACTCAGGTGCTCATATATACACACATTCACATAATTAATCAGCATTCTCATCAGGAAACCAGTTTCTCAAGGAAATGATTAAATTCTCTTTAACTGAACATGAGGATAGTATTTAAATCATTTCTGGAAATTCACTTGTCGAGTTTAATAATGTATAAATATTATAACTTTGTCAGGAACACCATTATCCACAGAAGAATCAATTTTCTTTTCTAAATGATTAAGAGAAGTAAACTCTAACCTCTTTAGGTAGTCAATTACTAATTCACTAGTATTAACAGTCTAATATTATTGGCAAAATCACACGTACAACACGTAAGGCATGCTAGTGGGTCCTAGATTACCCGGACACAAGCATAATAGTAGCTACGCACGGACTCCCGTCATCTCGTACGTACGTAGCCCCCACAAATGATAGCACATAATTAATTAGTTCACCTATGGGGACAATTCCCCTCACAAAGTTAGAAAGGAGACTTACCTCGCTCCGAAATTCCATAATCGGCCTCCAAGCACTTCCGACGACTCCAATTGATGCACAGCATCCCAAAACTATCCAAATAACGAGAAAACCAAATGAAAATATACTCTAATACTTATAATAATTCAATTTATCTAAATTCCCTATTCCGCTCGAAAAGTTTACCAAAATGCCCTCAGGCCCACGTACCCGAATTCAAAAATTTCTCGAAGATAAATTGTACCCATAGCTTTACTAACTCAAATATATAATTTACTCTAGTTTTCTTGCTCAAATTCGTGGTAATAATAAAAAATGCAAATTCTAGGTTTTCCCTTCAACTCCCAAATTTCTACTAATTTCTATGTCTAAACCCATGTATAACTCAGGTGTTAACTCATAAATGGGAAGGAATTACTTACCTAGAGTTGCTTGACGAAAACCTCCGCTTGGAGCTCTCCAAAATCGTCCACACCAACTGAAAATGGGAGAAAATGAGCCAAGTGCTCGGTTATAAAATATACACTACCCATGCCCGATATCCGCACCTGCGGTCCCCATCTCGCACCTGCGCGCCCACAGGTCCGCCCAAGAGCCCGCACATGCGGCTTCCTTCTACTCCAGTCAGGCTCCTCACCTGCGCTCCATCGTCCGCATTCGCGCCTTCGTAGGTGCAGATATTGCATCACACCTACGCTCCCAGCCATGCCAGCCAATTTCTCGCACATGCGGCGCCAAAGCCGCACCTGCGACCAAAGCCTGGCAGGTGCGGTCACACCAGACACTAGCAGCTTCAACTCCTCTTCAACTTCAAATTTGACCCGTTCACCACCCGGAATCCACCTGAGGTCCCCGTGACCCCGTCCAATTACACCAACCTGTTCCAAAACATAATGCGGACTTGCTCGAGGCCTCAAATCACATCGAAACGATGAATCGCTCTCAAATTCAATCTATATGAACTTAGAAATTTCAAACTTCTACATCTGACGCTGAAACCCATCAAATCACGTCCGATTGACCCCAAATTTTGCATGCAAGTCATATTCGACATTGCGTACTTGCTCCAACTTTCATAATCGCATTTCGACCCCGATATCAAAATTTTCACTTGCGGTCGGATTTCTCAAAAACCTTCAAAGTTTCTATCTTTAGCCAGATGACCTCAAAATAACCTATGTACATCAGAATTCACTTCCTATCGCGCCCCCAACTCCAGAATCACCATACGAAGGTATTCCCAGACTCAGAATCCCAAACGGACACCAACAGTATAGCTCGTAAGCTTCAACCAATATCATTTCACAATAAAACCAACCATAATATATGTAAATATCGTAACGCTATCAACCCAGCTCAGTGTTTATGTACCATGATTAAAAAAAAATCAGCTAACACTTTTAATACACTTGCCACAACAATTGGCAACAATCAATTGAAACCAAACAACCATGTAAACCTCAACAATCATAAAACAGTTAAACTGCATTACTCATCACTTCCTCAATATTATAAAAAATAAAACCAACAAGGAACATATATATATATATATATATATATATATATATATATAATTCGTAAAAATAATGCCAAACCGCTCAACTGTTTTGTACCACAAGGAATCCAGCTAAATCAACCAATACGCTTTCCAAAATAACCACAACAATATCTAACAATAAAATAACAAGGCCAATGTCACGACCCAAATTCTCGACCTTAAGAATCGTGATGGCGCCTAACACCACACTTTCTAGGCAAGCCAATGTTAGAATTCGAGTATTTAAGTTTCTTTGATTATTTTATTAAGCAGCAACAAATAATTTTAAGGTAAACTTAATGTAAATAACTTTCACAAAAACATTACTAAACAATTAAATAAAAACGAACCACGAGCTAATTATATAAATAAGTCTAGAACTTCCCAGAGCCTGGTGTCACAATTCACAAACTACTAAAGAAAACTACAAATACTGGGCTGAAAGAAATAGTATAATTGTTCCGAATATAATAAAACAACGTATGTAAAATATGAGAAGACTCTCGAAATCTGCGAACGCCGGCAGATGTACCTCGTGTCTCGATTTGAATAGGAAAGTTGATCGAACTAGCTCTACTGATTTCCAGTATCTGGATCTGTGCAAAAGAGCACAGAGTGTAGTATCAATACAACCGATCCCATGTACTGAGTAAGTGCCGAGCCTAACCTCGACGAAGTAGTGACGAGTCTAAGGCGGGGCATCAACAATATATCATGTAACAACATAAATAATAAAGCAAGAAAGAAGTTCCAAACAAATAAACAGATACTGCACAATAATAAAATAACTTAACCGCCTTTTCCAGGCCTCAGCTATAACTAATACTCAAGTAAAAACTCCAAGTTCCAAACTTTACTTTAAAATAATCACATGTGCTAAATATGAGAAAAACCCGTAGATTAATACAAAATTTCCAAATCATTTAAAGTTTAAAAATCAATAAAAATATCATTTTTCACCCTTTTCACAATCTTGTTGCGGTGTGCAACCCGATCCCACCTATTCACAATATCACAATCAATTATCCACCCTTATCACACCAATTTATTCACCCTTATCATACCAATTTTTGATTTAAAAGTTTCAAACAGAAAACAGTATAACCCGTAAGCTATAAACAACAACAATGTAAATAGTCAAGAAATCGACATGAATATATAAACATAAAATCCCAACACAATGTCAAACTGCTCAACCATTCTATTCCCCAAGAGAACCAAACACACAACCAATATTCTTCCAAAATAACCAAATAATATTTAACAACAAAGTAATGATGCCTAGTAGTCATGGAAACAATAACTAACAAATAACAATTTAGACCGGGATCAATTAAATTGAGAACGGGAAAAGATCATGTTTAACGGGCCATTTGGGTGCTTCATAGATACTCGTCACCTCACCTATTTTAAAGCAAAAACTAAGAATTTTCATGGTAAAAATTGAGGGGGTGGGTAGAATTAGGGAATTTTGTAAAAATCGAATTTTTACATCGAATTAAGGTCGGATTTCAAAACTAATAGCATATTTGAGTTCGTGGGTGAATGGGTAAACGTAATCGGGTCCGAACCCCGAGTTTAGACCAAGCGGGTCCGGGGTCGGGTTTCACTTTTTTGAGAAAATTTAGAAAAAGCCATGTTTTTCAATAAAGTTAGTTTCTTTAGCATAGATTGATGATATTGAATTAATTATGCTTAGATTCGAGCAAGTTAGAGGTGAATTCAAAAGGAAAAGCAATAATTGAGTAGTGAGTGGCCTACGAAATTGAAGTAAGTGTTTGGTCTAACTTTGACTTGAGGGAAAGGACTCCCACTTGTTTGCTATGTGAAATGCATGTGCGTGGGGATGAACCTTGGTGAAGAAAATCATCCCTAGGGCTTGGTAGGTTGCAAAATTGGTTGAAAAATAGGTTATGTTCGTGTTTAACAATGTATTTATATGACTAGGAAGGCCTTCTATGCGATCGCGGAAGAATTTATGTGATCGCGTAGAACAAAGTTGACCCCCTACAAATTAACACTATGCGATCGCGGATATAGCTATGCGATCGCATAGAACAAAATAAGGGACCTCAAACTTTACACTATGCGATCGCATAGAACGAAAGAACTGGACACCAGAAAATGAAAAACCAGTAATGTTTCTTAAGTTCAAATCATCTCGTGGCATATCCGAAACTCACCCGAGCCCACGGGGCTCTAAACAGAACATGCACGCAAGTCTAAAAACATCATACGTACTTGCTCATGCGATCCAATCATGAAAATAACATGTAAATCTATGAATTAAACCCCAAGACTCATCATTTTCAACAAGAACTGTTAAAGTTCAAAATTTCTCAACCGGATGTCCGAATCACGTCAAACGAACTCCGTTTTTCACCAAATTTCACAGTTAACCTTTTAATATCATAACAAATCTGTACCAGGATCCAGAACCAAAATACGTGCCCGATACCAATGATTTTGAACATTATTTCTTTTCTTTAATTCATAAACATTTCAGCAAAACAATTTCTTTCAAAAATTGATTTCTAAGGCTTGGGGCCTCGGAATTCATTTACGGGCATACGCCCGAGTCCCATATTTTACTGCGGATTAGGGTCTGTTTACTAAAAATATTGACCAAAGTCAACTTTTATCAAATTTAAATTCTAGAAATCACCATTTCTCTTATTTTCACATAAAAGCTTTCCGGTTTTATGCTCGGACTGCGCACACAAATCGAGGTATTCAAAATTAGTCTTTTTATGACAATTAAGCATGGAACGGAGTCTAAATATATAAAATGACCCCTTGGGTCACCACAATCTCCACCTCTAAAACACACGTTCGTCCTCGAACGAACATAGAAAGTTACCTGAATTTGCAAACAAGTGTGGATATCTACTCTGCATGTCCGACTCGGACTCCCAGGTAGCTGCCACAATGGGCTGGCCTCTCCACTGCACCCAAACTGAAGGATAACTCTTAGATCTCAACTGGCGAACATGCCGGTCTAAAATAACTACCGGCTCCTCCTCATAAGTCAAGTCTTTGTCCAATTGGACAAACCTGAAATCTAACACGTGGGACGGGTCACAATGATATTTCCGGAGCATAGACACATGGAATACCGGATGAAGTGAGGATAACCCTGGAGGCACCGCAAGTCTATAAGCTACCTCCCCAACTCTATCAAGAATCTCAAACAGCCTGATATACCTAGGGCTCAACTTACCCTTCGTCCCAAATATCATCATACCCTTCATGGGCGACACACGAAGCAATACTCTCTCTCCAATCATGAATGCCACATCACGGACCTTACGATCGGCATAACTCTTTTGCCTAGACTGAGCGGCATGAAGTCTCTCCTGAATGATCTTGACCTTATCTAAGGCCTCCTGAACTAAGTCTGTGCCCAACAACCGAGCCTCTCCCGGATCAAACCATCCAACTGGCGATCTACACTTTCTACCATATAATGCCTCATAAGGAGCCATCTGAATGCTCGAATGATAGCTATTATTATAAGCAAACTCCGCTAACGACAAGAACTGATCCCATGAACCTCCAAAGTCAATAACACAAGCACGGAGCATGTCCTCCAATATCTGAATGGTACGCTCGGACTGCCCGTTAGTCTGAGGGTGAAATGTTGTACTCAACTCTACTCGGGTACCCAACTCACGTTGAAATGCTCTCCAAAAGTGTGACGTAAATTGCGTATCCCAATCAGAAATGATAGACACGGGCACCCCATGAAGGTGAACTATCTCCCGCATATATAACTCATCCAACCGCTCTGAAGTATAAGTGTTTGCCACAGAAATCAAATGTGCTGATTTAGTCAACATATCCACAATAACCCAAACTGCGTCAAATTTCCTCTGAGTCCGTGGGAGTTCAACAACGAAGTCCATAGCGATACGCTCCCACTTCCACTCAAGAATCTCTATCTGTTGAAGCAAACCACCAGGCCTCTGATGTTCATACTTTACCTGCAGACAATTTAAGCAACGAGCCACATACTCCACAATGTCCTTTTTCATCCTTCTCCACCAATAATGTTGCCTCAAATCTCAATACATTTTAGTTGCATCTGGGTGAATAGAATACTTAGAACCGTGAGCCTCTACAAGGATCAACTCACGCATGCCATCAACATTAGGCACACACAACCTACCCTGCATCCTCAAAACACCATCCTCTCCGACTGTAACTTGCTTGGCATCACCGTGCCAAACTGTGTCCCTAAGGACCGCCAAATGTGGGTCATCATCCTGCCGCTCCCGAATACGATTAATTAGAGAAGACCGAGCGACGATACAAGCTAGAACACTGCCGGGGGAAATAGCCAACCTCACGAACTGATTAGAAAAAGTCTGAATGTCTTAAGCCAACGGTCCCTTGCCAACTGGAATATACGCAAGATTGCCCATACTCACCGCCTTTCTACTCAATGCATCGGCCACCACATTGGCCTTCCCTGGGTGATACAATATAGTGACATCATAATCTTTTAACAACTCTAACCACCTCCACTACCTCAAATTTAGATCTTTCTGCTGGAATAAGTACTGGGGGCTGCGATGGTCAGTAAAAATCTCACACGGCACGCCATAAAGATAATGCCTCCAAATTTTCAATGCATGAACAATGGCTGCCAAATCTAGGTTATGAACAGGATAATTCTTCTCATGAACTTTCAGCTGTCGAGACGCATATGCAATCACCCTTCCATCTTGCATCAACACTACTCCAAGGCCAACTCGGGAAGCATCACAATACACCGTGAAGGAACCAGAATCTGATGGTAACACCAATACTGGAGCTGATGTCAAGGCTGACTTGAGCTTCTGAAAGCTCGCCTCGCACTCATCTGACCATTTAAATGGGGCACCTTTTTGAGTCAATTTAGTCATTGGGGCTGCTATGGACGAGAACCCCTCCACAAAAATGACGGTAATAACCCGCCAAACCCACGAAACTCCTAATCTTCATAGTTGTAGTGGGTCTAGGCCAGTTCTTGACTACCTCTATCTTCTTAGGATCAACCTGAATACCCTCTACTGATACCATATGACCCAAAAAGGCTACTGAATCTAACCAGAACTCACATTTAGAAAATTTGGCATACAATTGATTATCTCTCAAAGTCTGGAGTGCTATACAGAGATGTTGGTCATGCTCTTCCCGACTGCGGTAGTATATAAGGATGTCATCAATGAACACGATCACGTAAGAGTCCATATCGGGCTTGAAAACCTGATTCATCAAATCCATAAAGGCTGCTGGAGCATTTGTCAGCCCAAAAGACATAACCAAAAATTCATAATGCCCATACCTCGTCCGAAAGGCTGTCTTAAGAACATCGGACGCCCTAATCTTCAGTTGATGATAGCCCGACCTCAAATCAATTTTCAAAAATACTCTAGCACCCTGAAGCTGATCAAATAAATCATCAATCATCGGCAACAAATATTTATTCTTGATAGTAGATTTATTCAGCTGCCGGTAATCTATACACATTCTCATCGACCCATCTTTCTTCTTTACAAACAAAACCAGTGCACCCAAGGGCGAGACATTGGGTCTGATAAAACCATTATCTAACAAGTCTTGAAACTGTTCTTTCAATTCTGGTGAGGCCATCCGATATAGAGGAATGGAAATGGGTTGAGTGCCCAGAGCCACATCAATACAGAAATCAATGTCCCTGTGGGGCGGCATACCCGGCAGGTGTGCAGGAAATACCTCAGGATACTCACGCACGATTGGAACTAACTCTATAGAAGAAACCTCAGCATCAAAATCACGAATATGAGACAAATAAGCCAAACACCCTTTCTCCACGATGCGACGAGCCTTAGCATATGAAATTAATCGGCTGGGAGAATGACCAGGAGTCCCTTTCCATCCTAATCGAGGAAACCCCGGTAAGGATAAAGTAATTATCTTGGCATGACAGTCTAAAATGGCATAGTAGGGCGACAACCAATCCATGCCCAATATAACATCAAAGTCAACCAAGTCGAGAAGCAAAAGATCAACACTAGTTTTAAGACTTTCAATGACTACCACGCACGAACGATATACTCGATCTACCACTTTAGCATCCCTCATCGGTGCAGACACATACATAGGAACACTCAAGGGCTCACGGGGAACATTCAAATACGAGGCAAAATAGGATGAAACATATGAATAAGTAGGCTTGGGATCAAACAAAACTGAAGCAGCTCTATCACAGACTGTAAAAACAGCGTTGGAGGACTCTGCCTCGGGTCTAGCTGGAAATGCATATAGTCGGGGCTGGGCCCCTCCACCTTGAACCACACCTCTGGGAGGACCTCCACCCCTAGTAGGCTGACCTCCACCTCTAGCCATCTGTCCTCCACCTCTAACATTCTGGCCTCTACCTCTAACTACATGACCCCTACACCTTGCCGGCTGGGTAGGTGGTATTGGAACTGGTGCCTGAACTATAGCACGAGAACCCTGTTGCTGAAATTGATTGCCTGCATAATACGGACAATCCCTCCGGATATGCCCATGTTCACCACACTTGAAGCACCCTTGTTGAACAGTATGCCAACCGGATGAATCGGCTGACCATGCGAAACACTCTGGAGAGGAGGTGCTCTAATAGGAGCTGAAGGAGCACTATAAGCTGGCTGAGCAGGAGGAGGAAAATAAGAACTACGACCCCCTGAAGTACCATGAGAAACCTGTAGTGCTGAGTGGAATGGCCTGGAAGAATGGCCTTGGTTAAATGAAGTTCTGCCTCCTGATGAGGCACCACTAAAAACTCCCGAATGACGAGGTCTCTTGTCTGACCTCTGACCTACCATCCCAAGAATTGACTCAACCCTCCTAGCTATATTAGTTACATCCTGAAGAGAAATCTCGGACCTTGTTTCCTTGGTCATCTGCAACCTGATAGGCTGAGAAAGGCCATCAATAAACCGTCTGACCCTCTCCCTCTCTGTGGGAAATATAAGAATAGCATGTCTAGCCAGATCAACATAACGAGTCTCATACTAGGTCACAGTCATGTTACCCTGCTGAAGTCGCTCAAACTGACGACGCGTATCCTCTCGAGTAGTGACAGGTAAGAACTTCTCCGAAAAGAGATGAGAGAACTAATCCCAAGTCAGAGCAGGCGATCCATCTGGCTTAGTCAACAAATAGTCCCTCCACCATTGCTTGGTGAAACTAGTCATCTGAAAAGCCGCAAAATCGACCCCATGGGTCTCCAAAATAACCATATTGCGTAACACCCCATGACAACTATCTAGATATTCCTGAAGGTCCTCTAAAGTAGCACCACTGAAATGGACAGGGAATAACTTAATGAACCTGTCAAGTCTCCACAGAGCATCGGTAGTCATAGCTGCCCCAGTAACGGGCAGAACTGCTACAACTGGATTGGCTATTGGGGTCTGAACCTGAGGAGTAGTCTGAACTGGAGTGTGGGTAGTTGGATTTGGGACCCTTCCTCCAGCCTGAGATACGGCTGCAGCAACAGGAAAGGTGCCAGTCTAGGCCACACTCTCCATAAGGCCCACAAAACGGACCAAAGCATCCTAAAGAACCGAGCTAGCAATAAACCCCTCGGGAACCTGAGATGGTCCCACTGGAACAGTCTGAGCCGGAACCCCCTCATTAATATCAATCTGGGGTTCAGTAGTTGTGGCTGCTGCCTGAGCAACGGGCTGAGTCCTGCCCCTGCCTCGGCCTCTAGCGTAGCCTCAGCCTCTTCCCCTAGTAGGAGCTGCTGCTGTTGGAGGTCCGGAACTCTGGTCGGCGGAAAATGAAGTACGTGTTCTTGCCATCTGTGAGAGAATAGAAGAATCCAAATTAGTATTTGAGATACAAGAATCGCACGATAGAATAGAAATAAAATGGGGTTGTTTCCTAACTCGATATCCTCTGAGAGATAAGTACACACGTCTCTGTACCGATCCTTCTGACTCTACTAAGCTTGTTCGTGAATTGTGAGACCTAAGCAAACCTAGTGCTCTATACCAACTTGTCACGACCCAAATTCCCGACCATAGAAATCGTGATGACGCCTACCACCACACTTGCTAGGCAATCCAATATTAGAATTCGAGTATTTAGTTTACTTTGATTATTTTATTAAGCAGCAACAAATAATTTAAAGGTAAACTTAACGTAAGTAACATTCACAGAAAAATTACTAAACCATTAAATAAAAACGACCCACGAGCTAATTATATAAATAAGTCTAGAACTCCTCCAGAGTCTGGTGTCACAATTCACGAACTACTAAAGAATACTACAAATACTGGGCTAAAAGAAATATTATAAATGTTCTGAATATAATAAAATAACATATGTAAAATATGAGAAGACTCTCGGAATCTGCGGACGCCGGCAGATGTACCTCGTGTCTCCAACTGAATAGGAAAGTTGCTCGAACTAGCTCTACTGATGTCCAGTACCTGGATCTGTGCAAAAGATAATAGATTGTAGTATCAGTACAACCGACCCCATGTACTGAGTAAGTGCCGAGCCTAACCTCGACGAAGTAGTGACGAGGCTAAGGCGGGGAATTGACAATATATCTTGTAACAACATAAATAATAAAGCAAGAAAGAAGTTCCAAACAAATAAACAGATACTGCACAACAATAAAATAACTCAACCGCCTTTTCCAGGCCTCAGTTATAACCAATACTCAAGTAAAAACTCCAAGTTCCAAACTTTACTTTAAAATAATCACATGTGGTAAATAAGAGAAAACTCGTAGAATAATAGAAAGTTTCCAAATCATTTAAAGTTTAAAAATCAATAAAACATAATGTTTCACCCTTTTCACAATCTTGTTGTGACGTGCAACCCGATCTCACCTATTCACCATATCACAATCAATTATCCACCCTTATCACACCAATTTATTCACCCTTATCACACTAATTTATTCACCCTTATCATACCAATTTATTCACCCTTATCACACCAATTTATTCACCCTTATCACACCAATTTTTTATTTAAAAGTTTCAAACAGAAAACAGTATAACCTATAAGCTTTAAACAACAACAATGTAAATAGTCAAGAAATCGACATGAATATATACATAAAATCCCAACATAGTGTCAAACTGCTCAACCACTCGATTCCCCAAGAGAACCAAAAAATCAAATAATATTCTTCCTAAATAACCAAATAATATTTAACAGCAAAGTACTGAGGCCTGGTAGTCATGAAAACAATAACTAACAAATAACAATTTAAACCGGGATCAACTAAATTGAGAACGGGAAAATAACATATTTAACGGGCCCTTTAGGTGGTGCATAGATACTCGTCACCTCACCTATACTCCACGCCCATGCATTTCACATAGCAAACAAGTGGGGAGTCCTATTCCCTTAAGTCAAAGTTAGACCAAACACTTACCTCAATTTCACAGGCCACTCACTGCTCAATTATTGCTTTTCCTTTTGAATTCACCTATAACTTGCTCGAATCTAAGAATAATTAATTCAATATCATCAATATATGCTAAAGAAACTAACTTTATTGAAACAAAATGGCTTTTCCTAAATTTTCTCAAGAAAGTGAAAAACCGACTGCGGACTGGCTTGGTCTAAACTCGGGGTTCGGACCAGATTACATTTACCCATTCATCCCACGAACCCAAATGTGCTATTAGTTTTGAAATTCGGCCTTAATTCGATGTGAAAATTCAATTTTTACAAAATTCCCTAATTCTACCCAAACCCTCAATTTTTACCATGAACATTCTTAGTTTTTGCTTTAAAAGTGATGAAATACAGTAAGGAATTGAAAGAACAAAGTTTAGAATTGATTACCAATACTTTGGGGATGAACATTGGTGAAGGAAATCGTCTCTAGGGCTTGGTAGTTTGAAAAATGGTTGAAAGATAGTTTATGTTCGTGTTTAACAGTGTATTTATATGACTGGGAAGGCCTACTATGCGATCGCGGAAGAAGGGATGCGATCGCATAGAATATAAAAAAACCTGAAATTTTCACTATGCTATCGCGGAAGAATTTATGCGATCGCATAGAACAAAGTTGACCCCCCAGCAAATTAACGCTGTGTGATCGCGGATATAGCTATATGATCGCATAGAACAAAAAAGGGACCTCATACTTTACACTATGTGATCGCAGACATTCCTATGCGATCGCATAGAGCGAAAGACCTGGACACCAGAAAATAAAAAACTAGCAATTTTTCCTAAGTTCAAAACATCTCGTGGCCTATCCGAAGCTCACCCGAGCCCTCGGGGCTCTAAAAAAACATTCAAGCAAGTCTAAAAACATCATATGGACTTGCTCGTCCGATCTAATCATGAAAATAACATGTAAATCTATGGATTAAACCCCAAGACTCATGATTTTCAACAAGAACTCTTAAAGTTCAAAATTTCTCAACCGGATGTCCGAATCACGTCAAACGAACTCCGTTTTTCACCAAATTTCACAGTCAACCTTTTAATACCATAATAAATTTGTACCGGGATCCGGAACCAAAATAAGGGCCTGATACCAATGATTTTAAATATTATTTCTTTTCTTTAATTCATAAACATTTCAGCAAAATAATTTCCTTCAAAAATTGATTTCTAAGGCTTGGGGCCTCATAATTCTTTCCGGGCCCGAGTCTCATATTTACTGCGGACCTCCCGGGATCGTCGGAACACGGATCCGGGCCAGTTTACTAAAAATGTTGACCATAGTCAACTTTCATCAAATTTAAATTCTAGAAATCACTATTTCTCATATTTTCACATAAAAGCTTTTAGGTTTTACGCCCGAACTACGCACGCAAATCGATGTATTTAAAATTAGTCTTTTTATGAAAATTAAGCATGGAAAGTCTAAATATATAAAATGACCTCTTTGGTCATCACAACCAAGTAGTCATAGAAACAATAATGGACATAGAACAATTAAGACAAGAATCAATTAAGTTAGAAACGGGAAAGGGATCATGCTTAACAGGAAAATTGGGTGGTGCATAGATACTTGTAACCTCACCTATACACCACGCCCATTCATTTCACATAGCAAACAAGTGGGGATTCCTATTCCCTCAAGTCAAAGTTATACCAAACACTTACCTCAATTTCGGAGGCCACTCACAGCACAATTATAGCTTTTCCTTTAGAATCTTGCTCTAACTTGCTCGAATCTAATGATAATTAACTCAATATCATTAATTAAGACTAAAGGAACTAACTTTATTGAAAAACATAATTTTTACTAAGTTTTCTAAAAAAAAGTGAAAACCCGACCCGGGCCCGCTTGGTCTAAACTCGGGGTTCAGACCAAATTACGTTTACCCATTCACCCACGAACCCAAATATATAATTAGTTTCGCAATCCGACCTCAATTCGAGGTAAAGATTCGATTTTTATAGAATTTCCTAATTCTACCCAAACCCTCAGTTTTTACCATAAAAATTCTTAGTTTTTGATTTGAAAATGATGGAAAATAATGGGTAATTGAAAGAGCAAAGTTTAGAATTGATTACCTATGACATGGGGATGATAATTGTTGAAGAACATCGTTCTTAGGTCTGTAAACTTCGAAAATAAGGTGAAGAAGAAGGTCGGCCCGTTTTTAAAAAATTTCTTCCAGCTATTCTGCCTCGTTTCTCATGCCAAACGATCCCGAAATTCAATTTTTATGTGTCCAATGGATTCCTTGTTAAATTCTTGTCAAATTAGGTTTTTGAATCACTCAATTGGACATTATAATGAAGGAGATATGTAGGTTTTAATATTTGCAAATAGTGTAATTTTTTAATACGCCGTCAGGGGCAATTTCGTAATTAACCTGAAAAATCTGGCAACCTTAGTAAAATGCCCATAAAACCCTCATACGATGTCCAAATCACGTCAAACGAACTCCATTTTTTACCAAATTTCACAGGCAAGGCCTAAATATCATAACAAATCTGTACCGGGCTCTGGAACCAAAATACGGGCCCGATACCAATGATTTTAAACATTAATTCTTTTCTTTATTTCATAAATATTTTAGCAAATTAATTTCTTTCAAAAATTGATTTCTAAGGCTTGGGACCTCGGAATTCATTTCCGGGCATACGCCTGGGTCCCATATTTTACTGGACCTCCCAGGATCGTCGAAACACAGATCCGAGTCCGTTTACTCAAAATGTTGACTCAAGTCAACTAAAACCAAATTTTTAATTCTAAAAATTATTATTTCTTATATTTTCACATAAAAGCTTTCCGGTTTCATGCCCGGACTGCGCACGAAAATCGAGATAATTACAATTAATCTTTTTATGGCTAATAAGTCTAGAACGAAGTCTAAATTCATAAAATGACCCATTGGGTTATCACATCTCCACCTCTAAAACAAACGTTCGTCCTCGAACGGACATAGAAAATTACCTGAATATTCAAACAAGTGTGATTTTTACTCTGCATGTCCGACTCGGACTCCCTAGTAGCTGCCTCAACAGGCAGGCCTCTCCACTGCACTCGAACTGAAGGACAACTCTTAAACCTCAACTGACGAACATGCCGGTCTAAAATAGCTACCGGCTCCTCCTCATAAGTCAAGTCTTTGTCCAGTTGGACAGAGTTGAAATCTAACACGTGGGACGGGTCACCATGATATTTCCGGAGCATAGACACATGGAATAACGGATGAATTCAGGATAACCCTGGAGGCAACGCAAGTCTATACACTACCTCCCCCACTCTATCAAGAATCTCAAACGGCCCGATATACCTAGGGCTAAACTTACCCTTCTTCCAAATCTCACAACACCCTTCATGGGTGACACACGAAGCAATACTCTCTCTCCAACCATGAATGCCACATCACGAACCATACGATCGGCATAACTCTTTTGCCTAGACTGAGCTGCACGAAGTCTCTCTTGAATAATCTTGACCTTACCTAAGGCCTCTTGAACTAAGTTTGTACCCAACAACCGAGCCTCTCCCGTCTCAAATCATCCGATTGGAGATCTGTACCGTCTACCATAGAATTCCTCATAAGGAGCCATCTAAATGCTCGTATTTTTCCAGTTGACAATTTAAGCAACGAGCCACATACGCCAAAATGTCCTTTTTCATCCTTCTCCACCAATAATGCTGCCTCAAATCTTGGTACATTTTAGCTTCCCCTGGGTGAATGGAATACTTAGAACTGTGAGCCTCCTAGAGGATAAACTCACGAAGGTCATCAACATTAGGCACACATAACTGACCCTGCATCCTCAAAACACCATCATCTCCAACTATAACCTGTTTGGGATCACTGTGTCGAACTATGTCCCTAAGAACAGCCAAATGTGGGTCACCATCCTGCCGCTTCCGGATATGCTCGATTAGAGAAGACCGAGCGACTGTATGAACTAGAACACTGCTGGGGGAAATATCCAACCTCACGAACTAATTAGCCAACGTCTGAATGTTTGAAGCTAACGGCCTCTCACCAACTGGAATATATACAAGGCTGCCCATACTCACCGCCTCTATTTTCTTAATAGTTGTTCATAGCCAATTACGGAATTATCAACAGCTTCACATTAACAATAATCCCCTTTCAACCTTCACAATACTGATGAGGAGGTGCTATTCATGAAAACCTCATAATTATATACCCGACTTAACGTGTCTCATTTAACGCCACATGGGCGGCACATACCTCGCAGGTCAAAGCTCAATAATTCTGACACGAATTTGGCTAATTATACACTGTTAATTAATTAGTTTATTTATTTGTTTATTTATTAATTTATTATTAGTATTACTTTTATTATTATTATTATTATTATTATTATTATTTATTCATTTATTATTATGATCATTATCATTATTTTATACATAAATTGTTGAATAATCCTAACAGGCATGACTCCCTACCAGTACCATAGTAAAGTTTTAATGGAGACTTTAAACACAAGAATTTCCATCACAAGGACCTCGTCCCTACATACTTCCACCGCGGATCGTAGACCAATTTAAACATACCAAATCATATCAAAATGCGAGGATCTCTCCCTCAGTTCTGAATCACAAGTAATATGCATATCGTGCCAATCGAAACATTCCATTTCCTTTTTTTAAATATTTTTTTCTGTTAAACAAAATTACAACACGTACTGATAGACATAGCTATCTTTATAGAATTTCTCAACACAAGTATTCACATAAGTAGATTTCAGAGTTACGAAGCTCACCCGAGAGTGGAGCATATTAGAAGAATTTTATTAGTTACGCATAACCGTATTAAGTTCAGGAAATCATCACTTTATAATAATTAGAGATTGTTGTTGTAATGACACCATTTAATGTAACGACCTCAGCCATACCATAGAAAATATACCAACAGGCTGGGTCTCCACCTCTAGGAGTATGACCTCCACATTCGACATGTAAGTTGAGTTGTAACTGCAATGGGCACGTAGCCTGAGTGTTCTGAGGAAATATGACTCTCTCAAGTCAAGGACAATTTCTACCACTAGTCAAAATGAAGCATCAACCTGCCCTGAGTCGTACAAAATTTTACAATCATATTTGAGTCCTTTAATGAGTCTGGGGACTCGTCCTCTGGCTATATGAACCAAAGTAGGAGTGTAACGGGCTGACCTATCGAACCTGATGGTATATTCTGACACCGTCATATGACCTGACGCAACCGTTCAAATCTTATGTGCCACGTATTATGGAGAGTCCGAGAAACAAATCTTTCAAAAGCATTTATGAGAACTGAGTCAAGCAATTGTTGTTGCATTGGCTGGTGATCCTCTTCGTAGGCTTGTCACAAACACTGGCGGCCAATTTCTTCTTTTACTATATTAACTCAATACTGCTGAGCTACCTCTTTTATTCATATACTTTTTCATCATTATTTTGGGGTAACTCTCATCTCTATTGATGCACAATGATCCCATAAGTAGAGCTTTATACAGATAAACCTTGGCACGAACCATATAGTCTAGAAGCTTGTCAACCACCGTACTCCCTCTGGAGCACCCCCAAAATCCGTAATCGTGACTTCCACGTTGAGTAAACCTTCTATAGATTTAAAGTTCTCTATACAACTCCTTTGGTACTGAGGTGTAGGGTTATCAAGGAGGCGGACATATCGCTAGTCCCAGCTTTATCTCTTGCAAACTCTCAGGCCTTATACATTCTAGGCCAAAAGCCGATAAAACACATGACCCCGCAATCTATTCCTTGACAGTGGACTTCCCCACTTGGCACGAAGCAATAGGTCAGAATGTCTAATAATTCAAAATGTAAAATGTGATGACCCAAAAAGGGGTCATCTTATGTGCATCTAATTTTGACTGTGTTTCGAAGCCCCAAAAGCCTCCATTAATCTCACCTCGATGTGCGTACGCAGCCGGGGCGCGTAGCCGGGAAGCCTTTATGTGAAAACTTGATTGAGAGTTAAATTTTTGATAAATTAATTGAATAAAGATGACTTTGGTCAACATTTTTGGTAAACGGACCCGGATCCGTGATTCGACGATCCCGAAAGGTCGGTAGGAAAATATGGGACTTGGGCATATGCCCGGAATCGAATTCCGAGGACCCAAGTCCGAGAAATAAATTTTTAATGAAAATTATTTTATGAAAATATTAAAGGCTTATGAAAATGAACCTTAATGTGAAACATGTGCTGCCATGCCCGTATTATGATTTCGGCGCTAGGAACAGGTTCAATATATGTTATATAAGTTATCTGCGAAATTTGGTAAGAAACGGACTTGAATTGATTGGTTTCGGATCAAAATGAAAAAATTTGACTCAATGAAGTTTTGAGGTTTTTAAAGAATTTGAAATTTGGCTTGAAAGGTGATTTTATGTTCCCGAGGTCCGAATGAAATTACGAGACCGGGAATAGTTTCGTCATGTCATTTGTAACTTGTCTGCAAATTTTGAAGTCATTCCGAGTAGTTTAGGCCGGTTCGGCGCATTGAAGTGAATTCTAGAATTTCAACTTCTTAAGTTTTGATTCAATTTGATTTTGGGGTTGAATTCTAAGTTTCGTTGTGGTTATTCAGGTTCCGGAAGTTCGAGCGAGTCCGTATCATGAATACAGACTTGCCGGTGCTTTTGCACGGGGTCCCGAGGGGCTCGGGTGTGTTTTAGACCTGCGGGAGCTAAGTTGGATGTCACGACCCAAAACCCGATTCAGGTCGTGATGGCATCTAACGGTGAGGTTAGGCAAGCCAACATATAAATCCTTAGGAGATACTACCCCAGAACTCGATATTCTAGTTATTTACAATTTATAACAATCACAATGCGGAATATAACAGCGATATGAGGTAAGGCCGTAGATACAAGCTGAGCCACAGCTAGGCCAAATATATACAACCCCGAAACCCAACATAACTACAACAAGTGTGTGCCAGGACTAGTGTCACAGTGTCAACGGGCGGCTACATAGATACATCAACTGAAATATATATACAAACATACAAGCCGCAGTCTGAAACAAAAGACTGAGCAAAATGAAACTAGAAGGCTCCAGAGGTGCTGTCAGGATGACGCCAGGAAGACAGCTCACCGTATGGAGTGACACCGCGATCAGTATCTACCAGCGGACGGACAGCCAGACGGACCAGCTTCAATACCTGCACAATCAAGTGTAGAAAAAGAAAGAAAGTGCAGCATGAGTACATATAAACAAATATG
>ML286535.1:0-59851 GCA_005239495.1 Nicotiana undulata
TTCACCAACGGGGGAAACCATAACCTTAGACCTTTATTCCAATTGTTTACACCTTATTGTTAGGTAATATTTAGTTTATTATTTCTGTTCAGTTATAGTAGTATAAACAACACAAAGTGATATTCATAACTTTTGAGAAAGTTGATTATTGAGAATTTAGTACTCTAACAACAACATTTGATACGTTAAGTTCCCTGTGGGGTTCGACTTTGGGCAAAATACTCAGATTATATTTGCAACGCCCGCTTAGTCTTTTATTAGACATAGTTGAGCATGATCACTACGCTCTATATGAATCCCTAATTTTTATGATTTTACCCTACCCGACTTCTTAGGGTTTATGATTTTTATGGGTTTTATTCCGTTTGTTCTCATAATTTGTGCTAATTTCTCCTAAAATCAGTAATACTTTCTATTTGTGAGTCCCTGAATCCTTGTGATTAATTCTTCACTAATCTCGCATAATATTCTCTACTAATTTTTAACTTTGTGAAATATTTTCTGACCTTATTCTATGGTCAATTGTGCTATTAACCAATTTTAAGCATTTTCCTTAATTAAAGCATGATGAACCTAGTCTCTATTACGTGTGATATACTTGTATTATACCTATGTTGTTTCCTTATTGATTATACTCAGCCTCATACGATTCTCTTGCCTTATTTTTCCACCTGTCTATTACCGTTTGAGTTGGACTCCTTAATTAAAGGGAGTCCTTATACTAATTTGATTCTAATTGGTACTTATTTCTATAATCACTACTGAACTATGATTCTTTCCTTATTCTCTACTTAGTTTTAAACTATAAATACATTGCTCTTTTCATTAATATAGACACGAACACATTGTTCAAAACTCTCTCTCACATAAAAACTCTCTTCTGCTCTCTTTTCTCTGCTTACTTTCTCCTATTCTAAGTCAGCCGGTTTGTAAACCAAGGCTGACTATTGTACTCTTGGGTACTTCACTCTGCGTTTTCTCTCTTCTATACTGGTATGTCCTGATTCTAGTTTAAGTACCAAAAACAATATGTTTCTTTTGCTACTTCAATTCATCTTATTTCTAATATGTTTTTACTTATGGTTGTGCTGTGAAGTTTGTACTTGACCTGGTTGCATTATTATTCACTTAGCCTGTTATGTGACTCCCTTAGACTCAGCATGCTTATGAGATGTTATCCCCCTTCTAGTATACTTCAATATGATTCTGCCTACTTATGTTTCTCTGACTACTGGCATGAACTTTTCTGTGGCAAACCAATTTGCACCTTATGTTATTTGGTTTTGAGTAATCCTGAAGTTCATGCTATATCCTTAATCCCTGGATGCCCCCTAGCATATGCTGATTCTGTACTTAAGTGTTCCTGAAACTATGTGCTTACCTATGTGCCCTATTTGCCCTTAATCCCCCATTACCCCTGTTTGGTGTTGCTGAACCTGCCTTGGTTCTGTGTTCTTTGGCTGTGTATGAACCTGTTTTGGGTGCTATGTCTGGGCTGTTGCTTATTACTCTACTCTCTTTTTCAAAAACTGTTCTACTACATAACTCTGTAGTGCTTTACAAAATCATTCAAACAAGTCTCTTTTCAAACTGTTTTCCTACTGAATCTTTTCAAAACTATATCAAGCACTTTCACTATATTCTTAGACCCCTTAGGTTCTGCCCCTTTTGTGTGAGCATTGCCTTGGGACCCTTGAGCTCCCTCTGAATTTTGACACATAAGAGCTGGCCTTTCCAGACTGCACTTACTCCACCTTGGCTATGAAATCTGGGTGTGAGCACTGCCCGGGATCCTTTGAGGTCCTTAGGAAACTCTGGCATACCCGGGTTATGAGAAAGGTTGTGAAACAAGATTTGGCATTGAGGACCTGGAAGCTTGGGCCTATTATGAAGGCTCCATATAGTTAACTTCTTCTTTTCTTACGTGTAGTTATGAAATTCATATTCAGAGGTTTGTAATAATTATTGTAAAAACTCTTTGGGGATGGATAGTGAAAAGGGATGGGTACTACGCATGCTATAGTTATCGAAGGGTAGAAAACATGTCCTTAGGTTTATATTCTTGATTGTGCATTTGAAACCATGCCTCTTAGGTCCTATGTCTATTGTTTTCAGCATATGCATACACATATCGCTTATAAATTTCTGTGTTAAAACATGCTAATAATTAGTACTTTGCCATTATGACATACGCTGCCATGTACACTTGGAAATCATGCTTTAGGATTAAAAAACAACGCTAATAAACAGGTCGTTCCATCTCTTCTGCATATTCTGAAAGCATGTTCAAGTACTGCAACACTTACGCATTTAGAAAAATCCTGCTTAGGTCTTGCATGTATGTCATTTTGCATTTTTTGTGTGCATTAGATATCCTGTCATTAGGATTGCATCCACATCCGCTTAGGCACCTCTAGTTAATCAGGGATAAAAACAGATTCATCCTGCTGATAACAATTCCTGAATCCTGGACATTTAGAACAACATGTTTAGTGATATAATTCAAACAGTTTCTTTAATAATCCTGGTAACTATTGAGCACTGTCCCAAGCCTAGGCAAGCCTTAGGTGATTAAAGTCGTTAAAAACTAGAAGTCTGCTTCTTTATGTATACTGCTTAACCATCAACATGTTTAAAACCAGTAGGGAAAACAAATTAGGATTTCCTCTCTGAGTTATGAAATCAAATATGTTCCTTTGTCATTTTAAAATCACCTAGATACCATGCTATAGGATTCTGAACTAATATAGACCTTAACTGTGTATGAGTCGTGATGTCTATTTGCATTACTTGTGGAGGTATACTTGGGCATTCTATCTGTTTTTCTGTTATCCCATTTAAATGCAGTTCTATATGTTTTGTCTGTCGCCTTAGCATTTTCTCCTTTTAAACCTGAGGGTCCACCTAGAACTTCCTTTATAGGTAGAGGTCCTAAACTCCTCTAGGACCATTAGGAAAGGGACGGGTAACAACACGCAATAGAGGTCGTTGACCAACACTCGCTCTAATTACATTTACGGGGTGGGAAGGGTAAGAGTGGACATGATGACCGGTGCGCTAATACCACGTGTAGCCCTTCTTTGAGGAGTAACATACCGGGTATTGCATTGATGTGATCCATATTACAAACAACCTAGGACATCCTTTATCCCTCCATATGCATATTTAGATTATAACTTCCTCAAAAACCTTACTTGGTCATCAAATATTTTCAAAACTTTAAGTAACACATGTGTTCTTAGACTGCGAGTCTTTCAAAACCTTTTGCTTGACTTAGACATTAATTGCTTATTCCCTACTTGCTTAAAAATTTACAAAGTTGTTTGGCCGGGAACCACAATTGTGGATTTTGAGGGGTGCCTAATACCTTTCCCTTAGAATAATTTCAAGCCCTTACCCTATCTCTGGTTATCAAATCAATGTCTATAAATGACCCCAAATAGGTTCCCTAACGCACCTTAAAATCATTAGGTGGAGACTCTTCAAATCTTGCTTACCCCTTTCCCAAAAGGAAATGAGTTGTCCCAACAATGTCAAAAACCCTTGACCGACCCGAAAGGAGTTGGAAAAAAGAGGGCGCAACACCCTTCCAACAGAAATTCATCTTCATGGAAAGTGATCTTATGGATTTCCCATACTTGTCCTACCATATTGGCCATCTCTCTGCTGGTAGTGTTGTTGGGTACATAAGCTTCGTTTAACACTTTCATCAACGCATTCCTATGCGCTTCGAAATTCTGTAGTAGTGATAGAATGGATATTTGAGTATGGGTTTTGTTCAAATGGTCCAATATAGAGTACTATCTCGCTTGCACCTTTCTCCAAAGATCATCCAGGTCGGTTTCAATGATAGGCTTCTTGGAGGCGGCTTCTTTACTTGTTCTCCCTAGGTGCTCAGATGTGTAGACTCTACCAGTCCTGGTCATCCCTTGTGATGCACCTGTTTCCTCTATTTTTTCCTTTCCTTTCCTCCTTGCTCCTACAACATAGTCCTATGGTATAACATTGGACTTAAAGGACGGTGTAGGTGCTATCGTCAGAGTTAATGGTGTGGTCACTTCTACTTCAAACAGAGCAGGCGCAGCTACAGGTGTTGTTACTTCAACTTCGAATGGAGTTGGTGCGACTACTTCAACTTCGACTAGTGGATGTATCTGTACCACAATATGGGTGAGAGTGATTGCAGGTTTCTTAGGATCATCCCCTTCTCGTATGATCCCAATTGACCCTTCCGGGTCCCATTCTTCATCAGTCTCTATCACATTTACCCCCTCGCCCCTGTGATCCGGGAGGGGGTTATTGCGGACGTTCGTTGCAGCCTCTTTCACTTGTATAACCTTGGTATCGATTAATGTCTGGATCTTGTCCTTCAAAGTGTGACACTCGTCAATGGTATGGCCCTTCATGCCGGAGTGGTAGGCACATGTTTTATTTGGATTGACCCATTGGGAGGCGTTTTCCATGGAAACAACGGGAATATGAGTGAAATAACCAGTGACTTTCAGTCTCTCATATAACTGATTGATGGGTTTAGCAAAAGGGGTGTATTGCCTGGGCGTCCTACAGCCGAAATTTGGTTTGGGTTTCTGATAGTTTTGGCGGGCTGGTGGTGAGTGGTAATATGCTGTGTGGGTATTATAAGTATGGTAGGAAGTGGCGGGTTGTGGATATGTGGGAGGTGAATGCTGATATATGGGTGGAGGTGTTTTGTATGTGAGAGGAGATTTCGGACCTTGAGCTACCATCACGACCCCTACTTCCTTCTTCTTGGATATGCCTCCTGATTGCAAGGCCTTATTGGTAGCTTGTAATGCCTCAAAATTGGTTACCATCCCGCTTTCAATTCCTTCTTCTATTCTTTCTCTCAATTTGATGATGTCGGAGAATTTTTGATTTTATATAAACATTAACCTCTCATAGTATTGCGGATCTTGGGCCCGGACAAAAAATTTGTTCATCTGCTCTTCTTCCAATGTCGGCCTTACTTTTGCAGTTTTCGATCTCCGCCGAGTAGCATACTCGCGGAAAGTTTCTGTCGGATTCTTCTTAAGATTCTGGATATAGAAGACATCAGGAGCATTCTCTGTATTCAATCTAAACTGATCCATGAAATCTGATGCCATGCTTACCCAGTTAACCCACTTCTTTGCATTTTGACTGATATACCCAAGATAGGGCATCTCCGGTGAGGCTCCTCATGAATAATTTCATCTTTTCCAACTCCTACGAGCTTGTCAAAATACGTCTCAGATTCATCTTTGGGTCACCTGTTCCGTCAAACATTTCGAACTTGGGAGGTCTGTAACCCTCTGGCAGTTCTACGTCCTACTAAATGCACAAATCTTTATAGTTCAAACCCTCAATGCCTTTACCCCCTTCAACGCCTTGGACTCGACTTGTGAGATCCTTAAGTTCCTCTGCCATATTCTTGATGAGGAGGTCCTTCTCGATGGATTCTGGTGTGTATGGGGTTTGTTGTGAAGTGTGAGGTAAGGTTTCTACGTATATGGGGTTGTTCTAATGGATTCCGGGGATTTGGGTGTAGTGGTGATCATTGGTCGAGTTCTGTGGATCAGGGGTAAGTTGTGGTGTGTTTTGAGGAGTATGGTAGGTAGTAGTTTGTGGGTATTGGGTTGGATGATGTTGGTGCTGAGGAGGAGTTGGTATTGGTGGAGGATTAGGATTTTGGGGAGGCGTGGCGTATTGATGAGGTGCAGGAGGATTTTGTGGATGCTGGTTTGGTGTGTTTTGAGGAGGCGTTGGGTTTTGGGTGTTCTGTTGGTTGATATCTGGGACGTTCAAGGCGAGGGAAAGGTTTTCCAAGTTGCAGACCTGCTCAAGTTCCCCTTATAACTCCAGTATTTTCTGCTCCAATCGTAGAACCAAATCATTCTGTGCCGGAGTACTCCGACCATCCGAAGTCTCAACATTTTCTACATGTGTAGCGTTGTCTTTCCTGATACCACTCATGTCATCCATCTTATCTTTTCCCTTGCTTTTAGGATCACTTGGACGAGGAGGAGGAGGTGGAGGACCTCTAGATTTGGTATGATATGTTGATGATGCCAGTATGCACAAACCAACCTTAGGGGATGGGACTAATAAAAACAAAGAAAAGCAAAAAGGTAAACAAGTCAGTAGGGAGTTTCGAAAGGATATTTGCAGTATTTAAACATATATTGCGGAATTATGAATTCGCATCCTAATTTGGGGACCTCATTATGCCCGAGGTAGGCCTAGCGACATATAGATTTGGAGAAACTTAACGCCGATAATTACATCATTTCATTAATATGATAAATAGACCAAATCTATGTTAAAATGTCAATAATTATAAAGAGGTACTAGTGGCATTCGCCTTATTACAATTGAATCCTAAAACGACTCTAGAAAACAAGTAAACATCAATTCTAATATACTCGGTCCCAGAGGAACCTTCTCCAAGATTGGACTTCTTAGCCCCACCGATAAGATTCCCCAGGTCGTGCAAGTCCAACAATATATACGCCCTTGCTAGATGTTCTCCTTCATTGTCCTCTGCATTCTGAGAATCCACGATCCTTTTCCTCATCTACCCCTCAAGATCCATTAGACCCTGCTCTAAATACTCCAACCTTTCTGTTGATTTAGTAGCGATTCCTCTCCATTCATTATTTGCTTCCATGTCCACTTTGTGTTATTCCAAGTGTCTGGCCTCAGATTCAAAAATCCTTTTACGTAACCTCCTGTATTTTACTTGTGCCTCGGTAGCGTCGTCTATGACCCTATTTCCCAAATCAATCCCTGGCTTGACTTCTCCTGCTATGTCGTCGACCAACCATGATGGGTAGAAATACACATGGTCGGCATGATACCGATCTGGCTCAATGGTATCCTTTTGCACAATTATCTTTAGATTCCACATGTGTTGTGCCTCGCACTTGAATGGAAGGGCATCACCCTGGAAATCTCCTTGTAGTGAAGCATCTTGGAAACTCGTGGTATGACTTGTTTCCTCCCAGCCTACTTCATGACTCTGATAGGGGCATAAATATAGTAACCCTTAACCCGATTAGCACTAGGTGAGAAACATCTCTTGATCTAATGATGAATTCGCTAGTAGGGAACCACTCGAACATCCAATGGACCTTGTCGTCAGTCAAATTGCGAAAGAAGTGTACCCAACCCACAACGTTTCCTGGTTGTGCAAACCTGTACGGGATAAAAGTCATTCTTTTTGGGAGGTGAAAAGTTATGTGGTCATTCCATGGTCGGCGCGGAAATTCTTGACGGTATTGTCTCTTTTGAAGATGTTCCAACAACCATATTTGTAGTAACATATTACAACCATCAAAATGCCTATATCCTTTCTTGCAGCGGTCCAAGGCTCGGTATTTCTCTGCTACGATCATTGGGACAATAATAAAAGTTTGTCCCTCAATTCCTTCAATTAGGGTCTTGGTAAACATAGCTAAACGAGTGTGGATCCTTTTTCCTTGTATTGGGAATACCAGCATCCCCAGAAAACGGACGATGAACACAAAAACTCGGCGATGAGTCCAACCCAGAAAAGTGATGGCAAACTCATCATGATAGAGGCGGTAGGACTTGTTGTGCCCATAACTCTCGTAAAGGAAGTCGAAGGGTATGTAAGACTTCTTCAGGAAAACTAACTCATCATTCCTTCTAAAACCCATCATTTTCTGAAACCCTCGAAAAGTGCGATTTTCCGGTACCAACAGACCAGGCTATCCTAGGGAAGCCCAGCAAAGACTCCTATTTCCTCTAGAAGAGGAGTCATTTTTGTATCACCGAAATGGAAAATGACCCTCTTTTCGTCCCAGAACATAGTAGTGGCCTCGATCAATACATTGTTTGGCTGAATGTCTAGAAAAGAAGGTAAATTCGCGAGCACTCTTTTCGCATGGTTTTTATCACTTGGCGAGAGATTTTCCCACCAATCCAGCAACAAAGGTGGGATACTTTGAACCATGCCGAACCTGGGGACTTCGTGCCTCATTTCTGCAAAACAAATAAAGTTAGCGCTTTTCCCCCTCCGGATTCGACTATTCACACATTAATGATTAGCATATCGACACGTTTTCTCCAAATAATGCACATATCATGATTGTGCCCGTTGGGATTATGGAAATCCCGATGGGCTTTGGACGAGGTTTGCCTTAGAGAGTTATTATGCGGATAGCGTTCTAACCCATACTAGGTTTAGACATGATGCATGCACAATTAAACTCAGAGTGAGGTTTCTATAAGAGTCTAGATCGGTACCCTCAAGTGGACAACTTGAGAGGGAAAGGCACGGAACCGTCGATTGCACCGCTGATCGACTAGTTTTATCACAAATAAGACTTTCCAAATTTAAAAAGGGTGATATAGAAAGAGCGCGGACACTCATCAAGTGGCGCTATGGTATTAATTACGCACAAGTGGAATATAATGTGGAGCATGTTTTATGCAAAGATAAAACAAAACGTTGCCAAGTATTTTGCATGATGAAAGCAATAAATGCAGTATTTAATAAACATAAAGACAGAAAAAGAAAGAAAAACATGGAAGAAGTTAGTTCGTGTAATATGAAAGAATTGTAATAAAGAAAATAAAGGAGCCAGGATTTGGAGAGACATGACATAAAAAACTTTAAAAGTTTGGAGCCAGTGAACATGATTAGAAAATAACGGGGAAATGCACATTGTAGCCAAATTAAGCGAAGAGTTGCATATGAGTTCATATAAAGGGGAAATAGGGAAGAGGGTGTGCATGTACTAATAAAAGGGAAAACGAGAGCAGGATGTTTAAGTTACATCAAAATAACAAAGACGCGCTTATTGAAAGAGACTAATTCATATAGACTAAGTTCGCAATGGTAAGAGCCTAAAAATATGATCCCCAGCAGAGTCTCCATGTTGTCCGCCCTTTTTTCTCGCGAAATCGGGTTTCGACACGTGACAACTCTTTTAAGGAAGGGTATTAAAAGAGAGAGTCGCCACCTAACGGATTAAGGTGCATTAGGGAACCTATTTGCAGATAACTTTGGATTAACCAGTTGTGTCACCAAAGATCGGGTAAGGGCTCAAATTACCTTGAGGAGAAGGTGTTAGGAATTCCTCGAGGTCCACAACGGTGGGTCCCGGCCGAACACGAATTATATGAATTAGTATAAGGAAAGAGATAAAATTTGGACAAACAAAATGATTGACTTTAAAACAAAGGTAGGGGGTCCTAAGTGTTTTATCCTAAAGAATCACTTTGTGCAACAAAAATAATACTTCGTAACTCCCTCGAGATGGGGTGTTACTCATATTATTCAGCGGGCACAGACTATCATCTCCTACTATGGTCCAGGGAGCATTTGGACCTCTATCTCAGGGTGGTTCTAGAGTTTAAGTTAGGTTGCTCAAAAATGAAAGATACTAGGCGACATACAAAACATTTTGAACTTTCATGTATACGTAGATAAGGGCTCAAGTTGGCCTCCGCACTTGGACAACAAATGCACGCGAAACTGATTAACATTGACAGTTGCAGATTTTAACAAGTTAAGGTTGCAGAAACCTATAGGCAGGATCTCTATGTGATACTAAATTAATGAGCAGTCAGTTTATACGCAAAAACCATTCCTTAATACAATTTCTAAACCCTACATAATTGCCTACTGATTTTAAGCATAAGGGATTAAACCTATAGGCATGATGTCTAGGTGTTTTATGCAGTAACTAATAGTGGTAATCGCAAAAGAATATTCAGAATTGCTTATTTAATCCTATAGGCATGCTTTCTAGTAATGACAATGACACAGTGTTGATAATTCTTGAAGAAACAAGTAGGATGATAATTAAAACTGATTCATACCCTATAGGAATGATTTCTATAATTAAAACTTGTTTTAGATCCTATAAGCATGATTTCTATAAGTAAAACTAGTTTTGGATCCTATAGGCATGGTTTCTAACAAGCGGAAGTAGAACACATTTTGGACCAAGCAAAGAACCTATAGGCAGGATTTCTAACACACATCTGAGCAAGGTAGGATACTTATAGGCATGATGTTTATAACAACTGAAGAGCAACACGTTTTTGAGCAAAGTAGAATACCTATAGGCATGATTTCTATAACAACTGAAGCAACACAGTTTTTAGCAAAGTAGAACACATATAGGCATTATTTCTAACACATGACAATTGAACATGTTTGAGAATAATAACACATTACTGAGCTAAGTAATGAACCTATAGGAAGGATTTCTACCCATTTTTAATGCAAGTATAAGGTAAAAGCTCCTTTCCCAATTTTACTAATACCCCAAAATGTTATTACAGACCCAGAATGAATAGAATAATTTACAAAGGAGAATAGCTATAGGGAGCCTACAGCATGCCCAAAGATACACCTGGCCAGGCCAGACCTTACTTCTCATAGGTCATAATAACCCAATATTTGCACCTTCATGGACATAAGGCAGCCAGGAATTGAGTCATTCACCCAGTGGCATAAAACAGAGTTGAGCATATAGAACCAAGGCCCTTGTGTGTCAGAGTTCCCAAGGGCTTCAAGAACCCGGGGCAATGCTCACACTAGGGAGGTTAACAAAGGTAGTTCAGAGTAGAGATTAGGGACCAAATCCTATTGTGTCAGAGTTCACAAGGGTCTCAAATGAATGATGAGTAGTGCTCACACAAGGGAGGTCAGGATAACATAAGTGATAATGAAGGAGAGTGGACAATAACTGAGGGGACAGAAATAAAGGGTATAGACAGAGCCAAGTTGGGCACACAAAGTAGACAATCAGACAGACTTTAGGTTTTAAGAACACACTTAGTAAACACCTAATGAACAGATAGTTATACATTAACAAACAGATTTGCAGGACATACTCATAACAGGGAAAATGGTCAAAATTATGTTAGGTACAGGTGCTAGTGTCACAAGATAGCCATGTTAATTCCACATCAGGCAACATAATAGCATTTAGGTATAGTAGAGAAGAACAGATTATGACAACATACCGATGGATCAAGTGAGCCTAAACATGTTGGGGGTATATTAACTAATCATGATTGATCGAATAGGATTAAAACATACAACCTATACAAGATTGCCATTACAAAGATTCAGAATAGAAAGAGAATATAAACTCATGTCACACAGTAAATGGAAGCATTCAAGCCTGACCTAATAGACCAATTAACCTAAGGGAGGTTCAAATTATGCAAATAGAGCATATTCAAATAACAGAATGGACAACCTTAAGCAGGATTAGACGCCAAAGAGAGGTTAGGCAGTAACATATTGGCTAAATGAAATTAAGAGGCTCATGACTACTCGAAATAGGCTTAGGCATGTTTCAGATTACCAACATAATGAAGTGAAGATTACAGGAATCAAAAATTAAAGTAAAGCAATCAGGATTGCATACAAGAACAACCCAGAAAACACATTAAACTACAATCTTCAGAAGCGAGAACATATGTAAATGGCAGGTAAATAGGAATGAAGTGACAAAAGTTCAGCAACTCACCAGTTAAGCGAAAACAAGAAAGAACAAAGTCCACAGTAGCAATAACCCAAAAATTTTGGCCTTGGCTTTCAGCAGTCCAAGAACCAGAATATAGAACAAGAGTATTTGAGAACAAAGAGTTATAACTTCAGTTTTTAGTAAATATTAACGATTCAGTCTCTTCTTTCAAAGGGGAATGGGGAGGGGTTTATATAGTAGCAGAATTAACATCCAAATAAGGAAAATCACTAATCAAACACAGTAAAGGAAAGATTCGTTACATGTAATCAGAATGAGTAAGGAAAAGGGAAAAGTCTCAAACCCTAATTTTAGGGAAAGTGTAAAATCGGCAGGATATACAAATAAAAAGCAAACATCACACATAATATGATGAATATAGGCAGAATATCATTAAAATTTAGAAAATCGAACTCATTTTGGTTCGATTGAAAGAGGTTTGAAATCCCTAATTTAGGGTAGGTAAGAATCATCAACAGATATAGAAAATATTCATACTTACAAAGAATAGATGATGAACATAGACAAAATAATCAGAGAAATCAAAGATTTGAACCGACTCGGTTCGATTTTGATGAGATTATCTTTTCATATTAGGCAAGCAACTAGATAACACCACAGACGAGTAACCAGTAGTGAGGGAAGATAAATAAGTCAAGTGAATCAACGAATGATTCCATTTTAGGGCCGTATTTGGGGAGGTTGAGAGAGACGGCGGTTAGGGTTCTTGAGATGAGAGATGAGAGGATTGAAGGGCGGCGAGGCGGTGAGGAATGATTTTTTTTTTTTAGTATGTGAGGAATGATTAGGGTTAGGGGTTTGGGTATAATTAAAAGGGAAGGGTGTAATGTGGGTCTTTGATCTCTAAGATCAACAACCACGATTTAAAAGAGTTTTGAGTTGGGTGATTTAAACTGGTTGCAATCGGGTATGGGGTTGGTTAATTGGTCTTCGGCCATGGGTAACTGGGCTAGTGTAAGAGATATTGGGCTAGTTTATTAGGTCCGAAAATAGGAGAATTTTAGGGCTAGATTTTAAATACCCAATTTTAATCAAATAAATAATTTATAAAAGTGATAAATAAATAACAAAAATATCATTTGTGCCTGAAAATGGTTTAAAATAATTACTTAATATTACCAAAATATAAAAAGTCAGTTTCTGCATAAATAATATAATTATGTATGTATATGGGTTGTTATTGCAAAAATATGCATTTTAGCCACACAAAAAAATACAAAATGTAATAATAAGAAATGCACTGAAAATATTTAAAACCTCCTATTTATGTATTGATAAGTTTAGATGATTAAATCATCATAAAAATATTTTGGAGGGTAATTATTTGATATTTATATAACAAAATACAGAAATAAATGGATTTAAAGCCTTTAATAATTATGGAAAATTATAAAAAATACTTGTGTATACTTATAAATCAAATGAGGATGCATATGCACTATTTTGAGTGTGTGTGTATGTATATATGTATATATATTTGAAAGATAAGAGGGAAAAATTGGGCATCAACTGCGGTCTTTGGGCCGCAGGAGCGAGGTCAGGATTTTAAGTGATATCCGCACCTGCGATGGAATTTCTGCAGGTGCGGCGTCGCAGAAGCGACAAAAATCGCATGTGTGGTATTGTTGGGCAGAAAACATCAGCTCGAGGATTTGATTTTCATTTTCGATTTTGGACTTGAGAAGCTCGGGAGAGAGGCGATGTTTTGAGAAATTTCAAGGAAAACGTTGGGCTAAATAATTCTAACCCGGATTGGTCAAAATTTAGTGAATCTATGGCTTTCTTCATCACCTAATTAGGGATTTGAGTTTGAAATTTGGGGGTTTAGGGCTTGGGAATTGGAGAGTGAACTTTGGGATTTTGGAGGGGAAATTGAGGTCGGATTTTGATAAATTTGGTGTCGATAGACTCGCGAGTGAATGTGCTTCCGGGTTATGTGACTTTCATCGGGTTTCGAGATGTGGGCTCAGGCGGCCGTGTTGAGCCGATTTCGGATTTTGGGCTAGATTTTAGTATGTTTCTTGTGGAATTGATCCTTTTAGACAATATTGATTATCTCGTACTGTTTTCGACTAGATTCGGGGTATTTGGAGGCTGATTCAAGAGATAAGGGCATTTTGGAGTAATATCTACGCAGTTGAGGTAAGTAATAGTTTTAAATCTAGTCTTGAAGGTATGAAACCCGGAGTTTGATGATGTGACTGTTTGGAGGTGACGCACATGCTCGGTGACGGGCGTGTGAGCGTACACCGTGAGGGTTTGTGACTTGGTCCGTCCAGTGAGACTATAAAGTCGAATGGCCTATTTGTGCATACATGTATTCCTTGTCTTCTAGCAATTTGACTTCCTTTCATGTTAGAATTCATGCTTAGGTTATGTACCTACTTATTGTTGTTATACTCAGTCGTAGAAATTCTTGCATATTTTTACCCCAGTCTTTGTTATTCCCTGCTGATACATTGTAGCATTCTGATTTGGGCTGATTCCTTTTTATTACTGAGGGCTGTGAGACTAGGGTTGATTCCTTTTTATTACTGAGGGCTATGAGACTAGAGAGGTTCATGACTGAGTGAGGCCGAGGACCTATTTGTGAGGTATATATTATGTAGCATGTGAGTTGTCGGTGCGGATCATGATGTTGTACCTTAGCACGTGAGTTGTCCGTGCGGATCTTGTTATGATATTATCGCACGTGAGTTGTCCATGTAAATCATAGCGCTTGGGCTATAAGAGCCCGTCTGGAGTCTGTACAACCCTAGTGAGCGTAGGTACCTATCGAGCGTGTGCATTGAGGTTTGAGAGCCGAGTGTTGAGCTAATGACAGCTTGAATGGCAGTACCTTGAGAAGTTGCATATGTCTTCTTTATTGCTGCATTTAGTTGAATCATGTTATTGTTCTGAACTTCCGAGAAAATGTTATAATTGATCTTACTTGAACTTGGCAAACTTGCAACTTATTTGACTCATGTTACTGAAATGAACTGTATTGTATAGCTCGTCACTGCCTCTCAATTCCTTATTTATTTCTATTACTTGCTGAGTTGGTTGTACTCATGCTATACCCTGAACTTCATGTGCAGATCCAAGTGTGTTTGATCATGGAGGTCGTTGAGTTAGGGCGCGATTGACTACCGGAGATTACGAGGAAGCTACCAGCGTCCGCAGGACCTTGTCTCTCCTCCTATATTTCTTCATGTCCTGTATTGATACTTAGACAGTGGTTGTATCAGTCTAGTTATCTAGATGCTCATGACTTGGTGATACCCCGATGTTTGGGGCTAGCTTTCCGCGTTATGATTTTATTTTGAGTTCAACTTTGGTTTTTATGAAAAATTTCAGATATGCAAAAGCTTTAAATTACATTTTCTATTGAATTATTGGAGTATTTAGGAAAAGTGGTCATACCTAGTACCATCGATAGGCGCCATCATGACAGGTTAAGGTTTTGGGTCATGAAAAGTTGGTATCAGAGCGTAGGTTACATAGGTCTTACGAGTCAGGATCTGGTTTAGTAGATTCTTATGGATCGGTACGGAGACATCTGTACTTATCATCGAGAGGCTGCAGAACCCTTAGGAAAACTCCACATTCTTGAATTCTTGTCGTGCAAATCTGTTGATTCTCGTAACTAAACTTCTGTTGTTTCATTCTCTCACAGATGGTGAGGACTTGTACTACTAGGTAGGATGGACAGCTAGTGCCGCAAGAGGCATAGGTCGTGGTAGGGGCAGAGGTGCACCTCGCACAGCAGCTGGAGAAATACCTGCAGATCCACCGGTTGCCCCATATCAGGACCAGGTCCCAGTTGTGGATGCACTAGTGGGACCAGCTCAAGAACCACATGTGCCCATGTGATTCTTGGCCTTCAGGAGGCCTTAGCTCAGATTCTAACCGTGTGCCCCGGCCTTGCTCATTCGGTCTTTGTTTCGACGGCCGCATCCACTTCTCAAGTTGGGGGAGGCACTCAGACTCCCGCCGCTCGCACACCTGAGCAGGTTGTACAGGGACTCCAGACACTGGGGGCACCACCAGCCCAACCGATTGTAGCTGCTCAGGACTATGTGGGTCCTGCTATGCTTGAGGATGAGCAGCGTATATTGGAGAAGTTTGGAGACTCCAGCCTCCATCTTTTAGTGGTGCAGAAGGAGAGGATGCACAGGGTTTCTTAGACAGGTGTCATAGGATACTCCATACAACAGGTATTGTGGAGACCAGTGGGGTCTCATTCACTACTTTTCAGTTCTCTAGGCCGCATTCAGTTGGTGGGAGGCTTACGAAAGGCGTAGGCCGGTCGGTGCAGCACCCCTTGCCTAGCAGCAGTTCTCCGTACTCTTTCTAGAGAAGTTCGTGCCTCAGTCCCGCAGAGAGGAGCTGCCCATATAGTTTGAGCAGCTTCGTTAGGGTGATATGTTTGTGATACAGTATGAGATAAAATTCTGAGAGTTGTCCCATCATGCTATTTGGTTGGCTTCCACAGACAGAGAGAGGATTAGGAGGTTCATAGATGGAATCACCGTTCAACTATGACTGCTAATGACCAGAGAGAGAGAGTGTCTGGTGCTACTTTTGATGAGGTTGTCGACATCACCCGTCAGATTGAGATGGTTCGCAATCAGAAGCGGGTTGAGAGGGAGGCCAAGAGGCCTCATGGACAGGGTGTATTTGGCAGTGTTCTTTCTGGGGGTCAGTTCCAGCACGGTAGAGGTCGTTCATTCAAACATGCTCATACGGCTCACCCAGTTCACCGTGGTACATCATCTGGCCATGGGTCACACAGTCATCAGCAGGGCCAGTCATCATTTAGTGCACTACCAGTGCAGAGTTCTCATTATGCATCGTCAACTCAGGTTTCCACGGGTAGTTCCTCTAGGCATCAGGAGCAGCAGTTCCGTCAGAGGAGGGATTGTTTTGAGTGCGGAGATTTTGGTCACATTAAGAGAGATTGCCCTAGGTTATTGAGTAAGGCTCCGCAGTAGAGTACTAGGCCGATGGCACCGGCACCAGTTCATCAACCACCCGCCCAACCAGCTAGATGTGGAGCTCAGTCAGCTAGGGGTTGCTTGAGAGGGGTGATCGGCTCTCACCCACACTACTATTAAAGTAGGAAGATGAGGGTCGGTGCAAATTTTACCCGAAAGGTCGGGATCGATTCCTCAGAGAGTTATGATTTGGAGTCAAGTTTCTATGTAATCTAATAGCGTTTCATGTTCGTGATTACACTTCTCATAATTTTTGGATTTTATATTATAACTATGATTTAGGCTACTATAATTGCAATTAAGCTAACTATTGTCTTTTTGGGTAGTTTTCTAATTTGATAAAGGCACTAGGGTTATGACTTTTACCTAGGCGGGTAATCAGCGGGTTCTAATTTCTAAAGCAAAGATGGTGTTCGGGGAATTATGATATAACCAATGCCCAACGTTACCCACTATGTACCTCTTGGTAGTTTGAGTGGTATTGCCTTAATTGCCTTTCTCAAGGTCAATTGGGTATCACATTTGCACAAACAATTTAGGCTCAAGTAGGGTTTTACTCTCTCGAGGTTTAACCCGTTAATTGGGACTATCAATTCTCATGATTTCATCCTGATTCCTTGTTGGGTTGATTTTGTAGACTCAAGTCCTGTTTCTCAAGAAGGACCCAAGTCAATTGAACACCAATTAGTGTTTGCAACCACTAATCTTAACAATAAAACCACAAATCAACCCAAATATCCATCACCAATAAACATTTCAGCCCAAATTTAGAGAACCCATTAATTACCCACAGTAGGGTTGAGCCACAAGCCTAGCTAATGGGTTTAGCTACTCATAATCAATGAAGAAATCAAAGAAATACATGAAGCAAAACCCATGCAATTGAATTATAAAATAAAACTGAAGGATTTAATGTTGAAATCTAGCTAAAATTACAAAAACTTGTTGTAGAAACACGCCCACGAGCTACCAACAATATCTGATACAAATCTTAACCTAAAAAAATAACAAAAGAAGCTATTTATACTCAGCCAAAAATTACGGACAAAATTGCCCCTACGGGGTCACCGCGGGCCGCAAAGAATGGACCGCAGCCGCGGTGAGGTTTTTTGGTCTAACAAATTATGTCTCTGAACTTGGCCACCGCGGTCCGCATAAATTGGACCGCGGCCGCGGTGGCTTCATCGCGGACCGCGAAGAAAGGACCGCGGTCCGCGGTAGACTTCTAAGCTTCAAGTGTTGGGTCTCTGAATATTCTTGACTGCAGACCGTGTAAAATGGACCGCGGTCCGCGTAGAATAGACCGCGGACGCGGTGGAATTTGCCTTGGAAACAACTCTCTGAACCTCACCACCGCGGACCGCATAAAGTGGACTGCGATCTGTGGTGGTCACTTTGACTTTGACTTTTGGTTATTCTTGGTACTTGTGCAAGTTTCACTCCCTTTTTAGCAGGTCTTTGACTATTTGTCATCCTTTTTGGCTATATGTAAGCCTTTGGGACTATTTCGTGTACAATTGCATCGAAAACTTAAGTAAGATAGAGTGTAAAACAAGGTAAAATCCCTAGTTATCAAGGAGGAGACAGATCTAGGGGTGGCCAGGCCCATTTTTATGCCCTCCATTCCAGACCATATGCCATTGCTTCAGATGCTTTCATTACATGTATTGTCTCAATTTTCCACAGAGATGCCTCTGTATTATTTTACCCTAGTTCCACTTATTCATATGTTTCGTCGTATTTCGCTCATTTTCTGGATATGCCCCGTGAGTCCTTAATTTCATTTGTTCATGTGTCTACTCCTTTGGGCGATACTATTATTGTGGACTGCATATATCGGTCATGTGTGGTGACTATTCGGGGTTTGGAGACCCGAGTGGATCTTTTGTTGCTCAATGTGGTTGATTTTGATGTTATATTGGGTATGGATTGGTTGTCTCCATGTCATGTTGTTCTAGATTGTCACGCTCATACTGTAACGTTGGCGATGCTTGGGTTACCAAGGGTTGAGTGGAGCGGTTCTATAAACTATGTTTCCAGTAGAGTGATTTCATACTTGAAGGCTCAGGGGATGGTAGAGAAGGGTTGTCTATCCTATTTGGATTTTATGAGAGATGTTAGTGCAGAGACTCCTGCCATTGATTCTATTCATGTGGTGCGTGATTTTTCGGATGTGTTTCCTACAGATCTGTAGGGCATGTCGCCTGACAAGGATATTCACTTCGGCATTGATTTGGTGCTGGGCACTCAGCCCCATTCTATTCCACTGTATCGTATGGCACCGGTAGAGTTGAAAGAGTTGAAGGAACAGCTTCAGGAACTCGTTGATAAGGGGTTTATTCGGCCTAGTGTGTCACCTTGGGGTGCACCGGTTCTATTTGTGAAGAAGAAGGATGGTTCTATGAGGATATGCATTGATTACAGGCAGTTGAACTAGGTCACAGTCAAGAACAAGTATTCTTTGCCACGCATTGATGATCTATTCGACCAGCTTCAGGGAGCGAGGGTGTTCTCCAAGATTGATTTGACGTCAAGGTATCACCAGCTGAAGATTCTGGATTTGGATATTCTTTAGACAGCTTCTGGACCCGATATGGCCATTATGAGTTCCTTGTGATGTCTTTTGGGATGACCAATGCCCCAGCAGCGTTCATGTATTTGATGAATAGTGTGTTTCATCTTTATTTGGACTCGTTTGTCATTGTATTCATTGATGACATCTTGGTGTACTATCGTAGCAAGGAGGAGCATGCCCAACACTTAAGGATGATGTTACTGAGATTGAGGGAGGAGAATCTTTATGCAAAGTTCTCCAAGTGTGAGTTTTGGCTCAGTTCAGTGGCATTCTTGGGGCACGTGGTGTCCAGTAAGGGTAGTCAGGTAGATCCGAAGAAGATAGAGGTGGTACAGAGTTGGCCCAAACCGTCCTCAGCCACGTAGATTCGGGGCATTCTTGGTTTGGCGGGCTATTACCGTTGCTTTGTGGAGGGTTTCTCATATATTGCATCACCCTTGAACAAATTGACCCAAAGGGTGCTCTATTCAAGTGGTCGGATGAGTGTGAGGAGAGCTTTCAAAAACTCAAGACTGCTTTGACCACGTCTCTAGTTCTAGTTCTGCCATCAGCTACTAGTTCTACATAGTGTATTGCGATGCCTCGCTGATACGCTCAAATTACATGTTAATAAATAGTGTAAAGCGGTCGATGTCAAATATAATAACCCAACTAGTTTGGGGTCGAATCCCACAGGGAATAGACATGAAACGATTACTTGAATAGTGTGAAGCTTAACTTAAATCATAGTTCTATTCCGTTAGCTAAAAAAAAAGAGTATTATAATGGAGTGAAGTAATAACAAGTATGATTCTACAAGATTGTAATTAATTTGATTAACTAAACCAAGATTGTGTCCCCTTCAATGAAATGTAATGCTATCAGTGTTAATATGATATATTTCTAATGGAAGGTCCTGTTGATATGCAAATGATTTCTAAATACTACCCAATATTTTCCAATAGTTGGGTAGTATTTCCATTTTATGATTTTTTTCAAATATAAAAGAGTTGAGATTAAGGACAATCAATTTATGCCAAATAAAATTCACTTATTCCTAAGCGATTCTATTAAACAAGGTTTAATGCCTTGAGTTTTTTATATTTACTTCTACCAAACCCTAACCCACTTTTTCAAGTAAAGAAAGAGTATAATGGCGCTTGTTAATGTTTGCAATCACCAACAATAAATGAAGAATGAGAAATAAATATATATCAACCAACCATTATATATATATATTCAATGGTAAACACACATTCACATTACACTCATTTAGGGTCCACAACCTTAGTATTTAAAACTAGCTACTCATACTAAAATACAAAAAGATAATAACATTCAATGTCATAATGCTTACAAAAGTGAAAGATTATTCACTCTAAAGCTTCCAAAAGATGGACTATTCAATTCTTGTATTGTAGCTTCTTTTTCAGACAAGATGCCCCCACAAAACCCTAATAAATCTATTTATAGTGGGCTAAAAATTTGGACCAATTTTGGACAAGATTGCCCCTGCAGGCACATTATGCGACCGCATATCTGTCGCAAAACAGGTATGCGGTCCGCATATTCTTCAATTCCATCACAGATCTTCAGGTTCCAGTTCCAGGTGTCGATCGCATAGCGGTTATGCAGTTCGAATACCTGATATGTGGTCGCATTTTCCATCGCAAAATTGTAAGAAGCTGACTCTTTTAGAAGTCTACGGTCCATTATGCGGCCCGCAAACTTGTTATGTGGTCGCATAATGGAGCGCATAATTTTCATTCAGTTTGGCCATTTGAACTATTCTACTCTGCGGTTGCCCCTCGTGATTTGCGGTTCGCATGTGAGTTATGTGGTCACTTTCTTGTCTTCTTTTTGCTCTTTTGCGGCTTTTTGACTTCATTTTCATGTTTTCGGGTCCTCAAGCCTTATGTACTGCAAAATATCAAAACTTCATAAGAATTAACGAACAAATGCATTTAGAACGAGCTAAAATCTAAGTAGTTGGTATTAAATGTGCCGAAATTCTACGGCACATCAACACCTCCAACTTAAACTCTTGCTTGTCCTCAAGCAACTAAAACAACATTATCCTATCCTAGACTCTAAATGACGACATGAAAAAGTAGTGACCGTGGATGGTTTTAATTGTTAGTTTACAAGCATGTACTTTCATTTATTTACCCTTCCTGGACTACCATTATTATTTACAAAGAAGCTAATCAACATGTGAACTTTGAGCCTCGACCAAATTGACAAAGTGTTACTCTCAGCTAAGTGCACTTGCATTCGACTTCAAGAACTTAGCTTATGTTAAACCTTGCAGTTCATGTTCCCTCACAAGAAAGAAGGTCCCAAAATCACCATATTTACAGAGACAACACAGGGGACCGATTTACAAAGACACTCACTCTCACAAGGACTTTTGAGTGTTACAACATATCATGCCATAAGCTTGCCCTTATTTTAATTTGCCGCCTATTCAAAAACATTTGATTGGAGATCCCATAAGGACTTTTTAAGCTTGTAATGTAGGTTTAAGGAAGGGTCAGATAAACATTTGGGGTACAAGTGACTACACCATCCTTGAACACTACTCACATTCGTCTTTATTTTTGCACTTTGTTTCTTTTCAAACCACATAGCCCTCATTGGCATCTAGCTACCAACATAGAACCACTTTATATACCTCTCTAACTTTCTTCAAGGCTCCATATTTATATACATACATAAATCGCTTTTTCTCTTTTTTTTTGTATTTTTTTCTTTTGGAGCTTGAATAATTTCACATGAACACTTTGAGGTATATGTTCCTACACTCAATATATAACCTTACAAATTTCCAACTTGATATCAACACCCCCAACTTAGGCTTTTAGCCTCATTCTCAATATTCAAGTAGGGACGGGTTTAAAAGAGGGAATTATTTCATGAAAAGGGTAAAGGATTGTAATGAGGTGCCAAAGAAAAGGTTAAAGGCTCAAATAGGGTGAAATAGTGATAATATTTATGCAATGGTAAGCTTGAAAGACTAAAGGGTTTTAAATAACACAAAGAATGTCTAAGGTCATCTCTCCAACCAAACGTAATTATCCTTAGCGTTGAAAGACCAGCCGGGCAAGTTCTAGATGATAAAGGTAAGCACAAAAATTATTTACACAAACACTAACACACATGGCACATGAATTATTTGACTCAACATAGTATTAGCCCTCAAATGAACAACAGCCAACTCAAAGCTTTCATCATATGATAAGTACAATTCTGAGTAAACATAAAGTCAAAGAGCGAGCCTCAAGTTCACAAGAATGATTAACCATAATATATATATCAACAACGGAAGGGTACAAATCATTTACAAACATACATGCTTGAATCCATACAATCACACCAAACAGGTCAAAACGTTTCATACTACTGCCATGATTTTACTATAACACCCTTGGAAAAGAACCCGACGAAGAAAAACCAAGGGGAACTCATTGCTAACTATTGAAGAAGTTATGCATACTACTATATTTTTTTGTTATATATATACACACAAAGATCACAAAATTGGTTATCCCACCCCCAACTGAAGAGCATGCATTGTCCCCAATGCATAAGAAATAAAACAAATAGAGTTGAGGGGCTCCCTAGGGCGCACTAAGCGCTATGGGAGTCTGAAGCATGCTGAACTGCCGTAGGGTCACCCTCGGGTGCTGAAGTTGTGGCTAATGGGATCTTAGCCTGAGGAGTGACCTCCACAGATGGAGTAGGGGTCTCCAACTGCCCTGATGATGGAGCGGGGGCCTGGGAGCTGCTAGCCTTGCCGATGATGGATGAGTGGTCGATGGATGGGCTTTGGAGACCATATCCTCTAGTGGGTGTGCAATTTCCTTCTGCTTATTTGCTTCTTCTTCCTCCTGTGCAGCTGTAGTGACGGCAGCTTGTTTACCCTTGTCTTGAGGACCCTCATCCTCCTCTGACAGTGCATCTTCATCTGTATCCTCATCATCTATCCCCCCTTCTTCGGACTCTGCAGTATGTCCGGAATCCGCCTTAGAGGGAATGTCAATGGGTGAAAGAGGAGCTGGAGTTTGGGAGGTCCCAACAGTCTGTGGCTCGGGAGCTGTTATCAGTACGGTGAAATCAAAGTCCAGGCCAGGAATGGACGTGTCAGCTCCCTGCTCACCTTCCTTTGGAAGGAGGAAGGATAAGTCAAACTCCAGGTTCTGCATCTTCTAGATCTCACCCTTTAGTGCATCTACATCTTTACGGAGCTGAGGCATGCCTCCAACATCGCCCCGTTCAACTTTCTCCAGCCGCACCTCAATTTGCTTCAGGCGATCCCCATAATATTAATGTTGTTATTGAAGCGCCGTCACTGAGGATTGGAATGGAAGCAATGCCTGCCGAATAATGGTTGGGAGATCCTTCACCAGTCGGTCCACCTTAGCATTTGTGTGTTGAGCTAGGAGACCAATCTTAGAAAGAGCTGGTAGTGCGACCAGGGGCTGTGCAGTAGTGGCCGGTGGAGTGGGCCGTGGAGTGGCTGTGGATGCCACTGTGGCCTGAGGAGAGGCAGGTAGCTGGGAATCTGGAATGTTTGTGTCTGCTGAGAGGGGGATCTGAATCTTTGTAGGAGTAGCATCTTCCTTTGACACTGCATCACTAATACGCATGATATCGATATCCTTAAGCGCTTTCACCGGCTTGTCATGGTGTGGAAATGGAGGAACTTCCACAGCATTACAGAAGCTGTGATCAAGCACGGGAATGGAAGTGACATGGATTTCTGGTTCGCCCTGACTCCCAACTCTCGGAAGATGATCTCACCCACATCAAATTTGATACCAGTCATGATGCACGCAATCAGGAGTGCTTTCTCAATGTTGATATCTGTTTCATTTATGGATGGTATCAGGAGGGAAGTGACAAATCTGAGCCAGTAGCGACCCTCCCGCGTGATATCTTCTTTGTAGATTTTATGGTTAGGATCAATCCAGGTTGGGGTCCCCTTTGCTATTACAGAAGCTATCCAAGCACGCTCGTTATCTTTATTGGCTATTTTGGCATCATATTTAGCTGTGCCCGGACTCCATTACTTAAAGTACAAGTCATTGATGGTGCCTTTATCACATAACACTCGCTTTCCTTGAACCAGAACTGTTTCACTAAAAACCTTGTTTCTCTTGTGCTCAGCTGTCCTGGAGGCCCCATATAAATCATAGAATTCCCGCACAATTGTCTCATTGTACTCCTCAAGGACCTCTGTGAAGAATTCCCACTTCCTCTCCTTGATGTTTTCTAGGATGTTAGGATAGTGTTCCTTCAACCCGTTCAGGCTCAATTGTTTCTCCTCCAGGATCATTCGCTTTGTAAGCCCCTCTTTGTACAGACTCGTGGAGCCTGTGACCCCAAACCCAAGTTGGAGATCCTCCCCCTTTTTCCATCTTGCCTCAGCTTGCAAGTCTACTGACAGAAAGGTATCTAGTTGTGCCTCCTCCTTATCAAACTGGGAGGAGTGCTCAGCAGCAGTGCGGGAGGTTTCCGATCGTGGACATTTTACCTGTTGTGCATGGTGGCCGGCAGTGGCCCTTTTCTGTCCACGAGCGGATGGGCATCGCGTTGCTATAGCCTTCTTTGGTGCCATTTCTACAAAGAAATAGTGCGTGAGAGATGGGAATAGAATAGCAATCACAAGAGCAAAAATTTGCAAAAGAAACACAAGATGCGATGGTTTATGCGGTCGCATAACCACTATGCGGACCACAAACCCGTCGCAACATGGTGAACACTTAGAAGAAAGTCAGTTATGCGATGGGTTATGAGATCGCATAACCACTATCTGAATCACATATCCATCACAAAATTGTGCACTAGATTGGACAAAAAATATATGATCGCAAAACCCACTACAAAGAAGGGTTTGCGATCGCAAACATGCGGCATAATGTCCCTTAGAAAAACCCATCAACTGTCCAGGTTTGCGGTGGTTGTGCGAGCCGCATAACAGTTTTGCAATCGCAAAATCCTCCGCATTATTGTACTACACAAGGTCACCTAGGGTTACATTTGCGGTGACTTTGCGGACCGCAAACCGCTTATGCGGGCCGCAAAAAGTCATCTTCCCCACAATTCAAACCTACCCCTAACGAGAATTTACAACCTACTTTATGTTTACGGACCCCCTACCCAGCATTTTAGTCTTCAATTAAGCACTTAGGGGTCTACATGATGAGCAAAAGAAACAAAAGACACTAATGAAAGAACAAAAATAACACAAAACAAAATTAATGCAAAATGAAAAGGGGAGAAAGTACATACCAGATGTAGAAAACAAGTAGAAGAAGGTGATCGGTGAAATATAAGCACACTTGGTTCCGAGTGATCGATCCTTGTTCTAGTTCCAAAATCCGGTTTAGCCTTACTCTTTTCTTCTTCTTTTTTGTGAGAATATTAGTGTTTGTGTGAAAGTGAGGGAAGTTATGCGAAGAAGGTTAGGGCTTTTACCTGGCGAGGATGCGGTGGGCAAGTGACCTCATAACACGTTATGTGATCGCATAAGTGTTATGCGGTAGTTTCAGGGCAGGTCTGGTTACCTCATAGATGCGGTGCATTTTTGCGGTCGCATAAGTGATATGCGGACCGCATAATGCACATCCTCACCACATTTTTGCACGCAAAATCATCTCAACATTTTGTCCATGTTTGCGACCACTATGCGGCCCGCATAGTCATTATGCGACCGCATAGTTGCAGCAAACTCCCTTGAGTGATTTTTCTTCCATTTCATCAATATTTTCACCATGTTTTATGATATGTTGGACCATATACACTCTAACAAACACATCAACATGCTCAATATAATCTACATAAAAAAAATAAAAATAAGGAACAAAAGAAAAGATGTCACCACACATGGGTTGCCTCCCACGAAGCGCTTGATTTAACGTCGCGGCACGACGAAGTTGGCCCCTTTTGGGATTACTCAGTGGTGGGGGATGGACCATATTTGATAGCAAATTGCTCCACCAAGTGCTTGTCTCCAATTTTGCCCAAGTAGTGCTTAACCCGATGGCCATTCACTTTGAAAGTTCGGAGTCCATCCTCCGACTCTAATTCAACAGCTCCAAAAGGAGACACATTTATCACTTTGAACGAGCCAAACCATTTAGATTTGAGTTTGCCCGAAAATAACTTGAGTCTTGAATTGAAAAGCAAAACCAAGTCACCGGATTTGAACTCCCGCTTCAAGATCTTCTTGTCATGGACAAACTTCATTCTTTCCTTGTACATGGTTGCACTCTCATAGGCATGGAAACAGAATTCTTCCATTTCGTTCAATTGTGTCAATCTCAGATTTGCGGCCTCGGCCCAGTCAAGGTTCAACTTTTTCAAAGCCCACATTGCCTTGTGTTCCAACTCCTCGGGTAGATGACATGCCTTGCCAAAGAATAACCGGTATAGTGAAGTGACAATAGGGGTCTTGAACGTTGTGCGATAGGCCCACAACGCATCATCTAGTTTTCTTGACAAGTCGGTCCTGTTTGCATTGAAATGTTTTGCTAGAATGTTCTTAATCTCCATGTTGGAGACTTCAACTTGGCCACTCGACTGAGGATGATAAGGTGTGGAAACCTTGTGCTTTACGCCATATTTCTCGAGTAGTACGGTGAAAGCCTTGTTGCAGAAATGGGAACCACCATCGCTAAGATTGGCTCTAGGAGTGCCAAACCGGGTGAATATGCTCTTCCTCAAAAATTCGGTCACACACCTCGCCTCATTGTTTGGAAAGGCGATTGCCTCAACCCACTTAGACGCATAGTCCACTGCCACTAGGATATACTTCATGCCATAAGAGCTCACAAAAGGACCCATAAAATTGATCCCCCACACGTCGAAGATTTTGACCTCCATCACAAATTTCATAGGCATATCATGCCTCTTAGAGATTGACCCTTGCCTTTGACATTGATCACAAACTTTGACCATTTGATTCGCGTCATGGTAGATCGACGGCCAATAATAGCCACACTCAAGTACCTTTGTTTCCGTTCGATTTCCTCCATGATGACCGGTGAGTCATGGCATGCCTTGAGAATTGGCATAACCTCATCTTCCGGAACACACTGCCGAATGATGTTGTCGGCACAAATGCGAAACAAGAATGGATCCTCCCAATAGTATTGCCTACATTCCCGCAAGAACTTCTTCTTTTGATAGGTCTTCGATCCATCGAGAATGAGGTCGTTAACCAAATAGTTAGAAATATCGTCGTACCAAGGGGCGGATGAATATGACAATGCCAGTATGTGTTCATCAGGAAAAGCATCTTTGATATCAAAATTCTCCTTTGGTCTTCCATCTTCTTCAAGCCTAGATAAATGATCTGCAACTTGATTTTCTGTGCCTTTGCGATCCTTGACCTCAAAGTCGAATTCTTACAATAAAAGGACCCATCGGATTAATCTTGGCTTGGCATCCTTCTTCTCCATAAGATAGCGAAGAGCAGCGTGATCAGTGTAGACTACCACTTTGGACCCCAACGAATAGGCTCGAAATTTTTTGAAGGAATAGACAATGGCAAGAAGTTTTTGCTCGTCAGAGTATAATTCATTTGAGCACCATTGAGCATCTTGCTTGCATAATAGATAGGATGAAGAACTTTGTTATGCCTTTGACCAAGCACCGCTCTAATAGCTACACCACTAGCGTCACACATGAGTTCAAATGGAAGGGACCAATACGGTGTGACAATAATGGGTGTCGTGGCGAGCTTCTCTTTCAATTCTTCAAATGCTTTAAGACATTTCTCATCAAACACAAATTTGGCATCTTTTTCAAGGAGCTTGCACATGGGATTTGCAATTTTTGAGAAGTCCTTGATAAAGCGCCTATAGAATCCGGTGTGCCCCAAAAAGCTTCGGACGCCTTTCACCAAAGTTGGTGGAGGAAGTTTGGAGATGATTTCAATTTTGGCTCAGTCAACCTCTATGTCATGTTTAGAAATTTTGTGGCCCAAGACAATTCCCTCAACCACCATGAAGTGGCATTTCTCCCAATTTAGCACAAGGTTTGTTTCCTCACACCTTTTGAGAACTTGTCTAAGGTTGTCAAGACAATTCTCAAAGGATTCGCCTACTACCGAGAAGTCATCCATGAACACTTCTAAGAAATCCTCCACCATGTCCGAGAATATAGACATCATTCACCTTTGGAAGGTAGCCGGAGCGTTGCATAACCCAAACGGCATCCGACTAAAAGCAAAAATCCTATATGGGCATGTGAACGTTGTTTTCTCTTGATCCTCCAATGCAATGTTGATTTGGTTGTAGCCGGAATATCCATCAAGGAAGCAATAAAATGACCTTCCCGCTAGCCGATCAAGCATTTAATCAATAAAAGGCATAGGGAAATGGTCTTTGCATGTGGAACTGTTAAGCTTCCGGTAATCCATACACACTCTCCACCCGGTAACAGTCCTTGTTGGGATGAGCTCGTTCTTCTCATTGTGGATCACGGTCATGCCTCCCTTCTTCGGCACACATTGCACCGGACTCACCCAAGAACTATCTGCGATGGGGTAGATCACCTCGGCATCCAACCACTTGATGATATACTTCTTTACTACCTCCTGCATCTATGGATTCAATCTCCTTTGGTGTTCCGCACTAGGCTTGCTTCCTTACTCCAATTGGATTTTGTGATCACAAATTCCGGCGGGAATTCCTTGGATGTCCGCTATTGTCCATCCAATTTCTTGTCGGTGTTCCCGCAAGACATTCAAAAATTGACCTACCTGCACATCATCCAACAAAGAAGAAACAATTATGAGTAAAGTATCATTGGAGCCAAGAAATTTATACCTCAAATGTGGTGGAAGTGGTTTGAGCTCAAGTTGTGGCGGCTCAATGATGGAAGGTTTTGCGGGAGGAGTTGATCTTTTCTCTAAGTCAAGAGAGAGTTTCTTTGGAGCATAATTGTAGGACCCACGTCCTTCCAATGCATTCACGGCTTCCACATACCCCCTCCATGTCCTCACCATCAAAATTTACCAATATTTCCGCCAAGGCCTCACCGAGGCACTCTTCTTCCATATTCATATCCCTTGAATCCTCCACCTCATCAATAACATCAATGATAGAGATCCCTTCATATGCATTCAGATACCCTTACTAGCTTTGAAAGTGACCTCTTCATCACTAACTCGGAACTTGATTTCATTTCGTTCTGAGTCCATCAATGCTCTTCCCGTAGCAAGGAATGGCCTCCCCAATATGATAGGAATTTACTTGTCAACCGCACAATCGAGGATCACAAAGTCGCCCGGGAGAAGGAACTTTCCCACTTTCACTAAGACATCATCAACAATTCCCACGGGTCTCTTGATTGAACGGTCGACCATTTGCAACCTCATACTCGTAGGTCTTGGAAAACCCAATCCCGCTTGCTTGTAAATATCAAGAGGCATAAAGTTAATTATAGCCCCGTTATCACAAAGTTCCCTTGAAAAATCTCTCAAACCAATAGTACATGGTATGGTGAATGCTCCCGCGTCTTCTTTCTTCTCGATGGTTTTTATTGCAATCATAGAACTAACCCGGTGAGTCATACTCACCACTTCATTTTTGGTGGATCTCTTCTTAGTCATCAAGCCCTTTAAGTATTTGGAAAATCCCGGCATCTCTTGGAAGTCTTCTAAGAATGGAATGTTCACCGGCAATTGCTTTAGAATATCATAAAACTTCTCGAACTTTCTATCATCTCCCCTTCTAACAAGCCTTTGAGGGAATGGAGGAGTAGGTCGAGGAATTGGTGGTGGAGCTTTTGGGGTCTCCTTCACCTTTTCCTTTACTTGTTGATTTTCACCTTGAATTACCTTCCCCCTTCTCGTGGTGATGGCCATGCAATGAGAAGAGGGACCACTCACATTTCCCTTGGGGTTGACAATTGTATCACTTGGAAGGGTACCTTTGAGCTTTGGATTTTGTTCCCTTGACAAGTCTCTCATTTGCATTTCAAGATTTTGTATAGAAGCGGTATGTGACCCCATAAGTTCGGACATGTTTTTCATTGTAGCGTCGCCTCTTTCTTGATTTTGCAAGATCTTTTCAAGCATTCCCTCCAACTTGGATTCACTTGAAGAACCCTCCTTGTAGTGCGAGGAGTTATAATATTGCCCCTTGGGTGTAACATAGGGGTTGGAACTTCGGTTGGCATAATTGTTGTTGTAGTTGCTCCAATTTCCTTGACTCGACCCACCTTGATCATTGCGCCAATTTTGTTGACCTTGCCCTTGTGGGTTTTTCCTCTATTGATTTTGTTGGCAGTAACCCCCTAGAGAGTTATGAACATAGTTTGCTTCTTCGAACTCTTGATTTCCATTGTTTGCATGTCTTCCACAACATTTACCTTCTTTGTTTGACTTTCCGTGAACATCTTGGTTAGCACATCAATGTTTGTGTCAAGCCCGGAAATCAATTGGTCTCTCTTTTAGTTTTCTTTGATCATGTTGGTTAGAGAGGGGGTACCATATGAAATTCCATCACTAGCATCTTCAGAGTGTCATGCTTGAATGTGTTTGGCCATTTTGTCTAGAATCTGTGTGATCCTGGGGAATGTTTTGTCCATGAAAGATCCATCTACTGAATTTTTAGCTATGGACTGGGACAGTGGATCCAAACCCATCTAAAATTTCTCCATCAAAATAGTATCCGGAAAACCATGGTTTAGTGACCTCACTAAGTACAATTTGAATCGGTCTCACACCTCATGTAAGTGTTCTCCTGGTAGTTGTTTGAAGAAGAATATTTATCTCTGAGCTCAGACTTCTTTCCCTATGGGAACCACTTGGACAAGAAGGCACGGACAAGTTCGCACCAAGAAGTGATAGATTGAGGAGGTAGATTTTGAATCCACTTCTCACCTCTCCAGTCAATGAGTATTTGAACACCCGCAGTCTTAGGGCATCGTCTATCACATTGTTCTGTTTATGCATGGCGCACACACCTAAGAAATTCCTAAGGTATTGTGTTGGATCATCATCTATAGAGTTTCTGAATAATCATTCTGCCTTAAGCATTAGGATTAACTTGTGCTCTACTTTGAATGTAGCAGCTTCAACCCGCGGAGGGAGAATGGCGTTGGTATCATCAAAGTATTCCTCAATATCCGCAAAGGGATTTTCCTCATCATCATAATCGGCCATGCTTACCTAGCACACCAAGCGAAGCAATCAAAATGTGATGGAATAGAAAGAGATGTAAAGTAAAGTGCACACTAGTTAGTAATTTCAAAATTGTACTCCCCGGCAACGGTGCCAAAATTTGATATGCTAAAATTACACTTTAATAAATAGTGTAAAGTGGTCGATTCAGATATAATAACCCAACTAGATTGGGGTCGAATCCCACATAGAATATGCATGAAAAGATTACATGAATAGTGTGAAGCTTAACTTAAATCGTAGTTCTATTCTGTTAGCTAAAACAAAGAGTATTATAATGGAGTGAAGTAATAACAAGTATGATTCTACAAGATTGTAATTAATTTGATTAACCAAACCAAGGTTGTGTCCCATTCAATAAAATATAATGCTATCAGTGTTAATATGATATATTTCTAATGGAAGGTCCTGTTGATATGCAAATGATTTCTAAATGAATACCCATTATTTTTCAATAGTTGGCTAGTATTTACTTTTTATGATTTTTCCAAATATAAAAGAGTTGCAATTAAGGACAATCAATTTATGCCAAATAAAATCCACTTATTCCTAAGCGATTCTATTAAACAAGGTTTAATGTCTTGCGTCTTTGATATTTACTTCTACCAAATCCTAACCCACTTTTTCAAGTAAAGAAAGAGTATAATGGCGCTTGTTAATGTTTGAAACCACCAACAATAAATGAAGAATGAAAAATAAATATATATCAACCAACCATTATATATATATATTCAATGGTAAACACCCATTCACATTACACTCATTTAGGGTCCACAACCTTAGTATTTAAAACAAGCTACTCATACTAAAATACAAAAAGATAATAATATTCAATGTCATAATGCTTACAAAAGTGCAAGATTCTTCACTCTAAAGCTTACAAAAGATGGACTATTCAATGCTTGTATTGTAGCTTCTTTTTCAGACAAGATGCCCCCACAAAACCCTAATAAATCTATTTATAGTGGGCTAAAAATCGGGACTAATTTTGGACAAGATTGCCCTTGCAGGCACATTATGAGACCACATATTTGTCGCAAAACAGGTATGCAAGTCCGCATATTCTTCAATTCCATCGCAGATCTTCAGGTTCCATTTCCAGGTGTCGATCGCATAGCGGCTATGCGGTTCGCATACCTGATATGCGATCTCATTTTCCATCGCTAAAAATTGTGAGAAGCTGACTCTTCTGGAAGTCTACGATCAATTATGCGGGCCCGCAAACTTTTTATACGATCACATAATGGACCGCATAATTTCATTCACTTTGGCCATTTGAACTGTTCTACGCTGCGGTTGCCCCTCATGATTTGCGGTCCACATATGAGTTTTGCGGTCCGCATTTGAGTTATGCGGTCACATTCTTGTCTTCTTTTTTATCTTTTGCGGCTTTTTGACTTTATTTCCATGTTTTCGTGTCCTCAAGCTCATGTACTGCAAACATCAAAACTTCATAAGAATTAACGAACAAATACATTTAGAACGAGCTAAAATCTAAGTAGTTGGTATTAAATGTGCCAAAATTCTATTGCACTTCACTCGCGGATAGGTATTAGATGTGTTCTGATGCAGGAGGGTAGAGTGATTGCTTATGCTTTGCGCCAGTTGAAGACCCATTAGAAGAACTATCATGTCCATGATCTTGAGGTAGCAGCTATTGTTCACGCCTTGAAAATTTGGCGGCACTATTTGTATGTGGTTCATTATAAGATCTACACTAATCACCGGAGTTTGCAGCATATGTTCAAAAAGAAGGATCTTAACGTGCATCAGCAGAGGTGGTTGGATCTTCTTAAGGACTGTGATATCACTATTTTGTACCATACCGAGAAGTACAATGTAGTGCCCGATGCTTTGAGTTGCCGAACAGAGAGTTTGGGGAGTTTAGCATATCTTACAGCAGCAGAGAGACCCTTGTCATTGGATGTTCAGGCCCTAGTTGGCCAGCTTGCCAGATTAGATATTTTGTAGTCGAGCCGGATATTGGATTGTGTGGTCTCTAGGTCTTCTCTTTATGATCGTATCAGGGAGCGTCAATATGATGACCCCCATATGCTCGTCCTTTAGGACAGAGTTCGGCAAGGTGATGCTAGATATGTGACCATTGGTGATAACGGGGTGTTGAGGATGCAGGGCCGGATATGTGTGCCCATGTAGATGGGCTACGAGAGTTGATTCTTGAGGAAGCCCACAACACGCGGTATTCCATCCATCCGGGTGTCGGGAAGATGCACCAAGATTTGAGACAGAACTATTGGTGGAAGAGGATGAAAAAGGATATAGTTAGGTTTGTGGCTCGGTGTCTCAACTGTCAGCAGGTTAAGTATGAGCATCAGAGACCGGGTGGCTTGCTTGAGAGGTTAGATATCCCTGAGTGGAAGTGGGAGAGGATCACCATGGATTTCATAGTTGGGCTCCCACGGACTTCGAGGAAGTTCGATGCTATTTGAGTGATTGTGGATCGGCTGACCAAGTCTGCGCACTTCATTCCAGTTGGTACTACATATTCTTTAGAGCGGTTGGCTCAGTTTTAAATCCGAGAGATTGTTTGCCTTCATGGTATCCCAGTTTCCATCATTTCAGATAGAGGCACACAGTTTACATCTCAGTTTTGGAGGGTCTTGTAGCGAGAGTTAGGTACTCAGGTTGAGTTAAGCACAGCCTTTCCCCTCAGACGTACGTACAGTCCGAGCGCACTATCCAGATATTATAGGACATGGTACGCATTTGTGTCATTGATTTTGGGGGTTCACGGGACAAGTTTCTGCCGCTCGCGGAGTTTGCATATAACAAGAGTTATCAGTCGAGCATACAGATGGCTCCGCACGAGGCTTTATATGGAAGGTGGTGTAGATCTCCGGTGGAATGGTTTGAGTCGAGTGAGGCTAGGCTCTTGGGTACATACTTGGTCCAGGATGCATTAGACAAGGTGAAATTGATTCAGGATCAACTTCGCACGGCACAGTCTAGGCAGAAGAGCTATGCGGATAGGAAGGTCCATGATGTGTCTTTCATGGTTGGGGAAAAGGTTCTACTGAAGGTATAACCCATGATGGGTGTTATGAGGTTTTGGAAGAGGGGCAAGTTGAGCCCTCGGTTCATTGGTCCTTTTGAGGTACTTCAGAGGATAGGGGAGGTGGCTTAAAAGCTTTTCTTGCCACCTAGCTTGTCGAGTGTGCATCCAGTATTTCATATTTCTATGCTCCGGAAGTATATCGACGATCTGTCCCTTGTTTTGGATTTCAGCACGGTTTAGTTGGATGGTGATATGACTTATGATGTGGAGCTGGTGTCTATTTTGGAGCGGCAGGTTCGGAAGTGGAGGTCAAAGGATAAAGCTTTAGTGAAGGTGTAATAAAGAGGCCAGCCTGTAGAGTAGGCCACTTGGGTGACCGAGCGGGAGATGTAGAGCATATATCCACACTTATTTGAGACTCTAGCTATGTTTCTAAACCCATTCGAGGACGAACGTTTGTTTAAGAGGGGGAGATGTAACGACATGTACAGTCATTTCGAGAGTTATAGCCCTGTTTCCCCTATTTTTACACCTTTTGTGCCTTATAACTGTATTATGTCTTACCGGGTTGGTTGGTTTGGGTCCAAAGTGGGTTCGGAGTGAATGGAGACACTTAGTCTCTTAATTGGAAGCTTAAGTTAGAAAAGTCTATCGGATGTCGACTTGTGTGTAGTGACCTCGGATTTTAATTTTGATGGTTCTGTTATCTCTGTTAGGTGATTTTGGACTTAGAAGCGCATCCGGAATGTGATTTGGAGGTCCGTAGCAGAATTAGGCTTAAATTGGCGAAAGTTGAAATTTTGGCGATTTTGGCCGGCAGTGGAAATTTTGATATCAGGGTCAGAATGGAATTCCGGAAGTTGGAGTAGGTTTTTTGAGTCATTTTTGACTTTTGTGTAAAATTTGAGGTCAATCGGACGTGGTTTGATAGGTTTCGGCGTCGTTTGCAGAATTCGGAAGTTTTGAAGTTCTTAGGCTTGAATTCGGGTGTAATTTGGTGTTTCGATGTTGTCTAAAGTGATTCAAAGGTTCGACTAAGTTCGTGTCAGGTATAGGACCTGTTGGTATGTTTGGTTGAGGTCCCGAGGGCCTCGGGGTGATTTCGAGTGGTTAACGGATTGATTTGACTTAAAGAATTGCAGTTGAAGCTGCTGCTACCGGTGTAACCGCACCTCCTGAGTGGGAACCTCAAGTGCGAGCTCGCAGAAGTAAAGGAGGAGCCGTAGAAGCGGCTAAGGAGGATCTAGGCAGAGGATGCAGGTGCGATGGCATTCCCGCATCTGCGGTGGTCGCAGAAGCGGATCCAGGGGAGCAGGTGCGAGCTTGGACCGCAGAATCGAGTTAGTTTCGGCATCCGCGAGGGAGCAGATGCGGTCTTGGGGCCGCAGGACTGAGGCCAGGATTTTAAGTGAAATACGCACCTGTGATGGAATTTCCGCAGGTGCGGCATCGCAGAAGCGACAAAAATCAATGGTGTGGTATTGCTGAGCAGAAAAACACCACGTCGAGGATTTGACTTTCATTTTCGATTTTGGACTTGAGAAGCTCGGGAGAGAGGCGATTTTTCGAGGAAATTCAAGGAAAACGTTGAGGTAAGTAATTCTAACCCAGGTTGGTCTAGATTTTGTGAATCTATGGCTTTCTTCATCACCTAATTAGGGATTTGAGCTGGAAATTTGGGGGTTTAGGGCTTGGGAATTGGAGAGTAAACTTGGGTCTTAGAGGAGAAATTAAGGTCAGATTTTGCTAAATTTGGTATGGTTAGACTCGTGAGTGAATGGGCTTCCGGGTTATGTGACTTTCGTCGGGTTTCGACTCGGGGTGGTGGGTTGATCCTATTTCGGATTTTGGGCTATATTTTAGTAGTTTTCTTGTGGAATTGATCCTTTTAGCCAATATTGATTATCTCGTACTGCTTGTGACTAGATTCGGGGCATTTGGAGGCCGATTCGAGAGGCTAGGGCACTTTGGAGTAGGATTTCTACGTTGTTGAGGTAAGTAACAATTTTTAAATCTGGTCTTGAGAGTATGAAACCCGTAGTTTGGTATGTTGTGACTGTTTGGAGGTAACACACATGTTAGGTGACGGCGTGTGAGCTTACACCATGAGGGATTGTGACTTGGTCCGTCTTGTGAGACTGTAAAGTCGAATGGCCTATTTTTGCATACATGTATTTCTTATCTTCTAACAATTTGACTGCCTTTCATGTTATAAATCATGCTTAGGCTATGTACCTACTTATTGTTGTTATACTCAGTCGTAGCAATTCGTGCATATTTTTAGCTTAGTCTATGTTATTCCTTGTTGATACATTGTAGCATTCTAATTTGGGTTGATTCCCTTTTATTACTGAGGGTTGTGAGACTAGAGGTTTTCATGACTGAGTGAGTCCGGGGGTCGGTTTGTGAGGTATAGATTCCGTAGCACGTGAGTTGTCCGTGCGAATCGTGATGTTGTATCTTAGCACGTGAGTTGTCCGTGCGGATTCTGATATGATATGGTAGCAGGTGAGTTGTCCGTGCGGATCTTGATATGATTATAGCACATGAGTTGTCCGTGCAGATCATAGCGCTTGGGCTGTAGGAGCCCCTCCGGAGTCTGTACACTCCCAATGAGCGCAGGTACCTATCGAGCGTGTGTATTGAGGGCTGAGAGCCGAGTGTTAAGCTAATGAGAGCTTGAGTGACCCTGAGAGGTTGCATTTGTCTTCTTTGTTACTGGCATTTACTCATGTCTATTCGTAGATGTTGAAATTACTGAAATGAATTGTACTGTATAGCTCGTCACCGATTCTCAGTTCCTTATTTATTTTGTTACTTACTGAGTTAGTTGTAATCATGCTACACCATGCACTTCATGTCAGATCCAGGTGTGTTTTATCACGAAGGCCGTTGAGTTCGGGCGCGATCGAGTACCGGAGATTACGAGGTTGCTGCCGTCGTCCGTAGGACCTTATCTTTCCTTTTATATTTCTTTATGTCCTGTATTGATACTTAGACACTGGTATTAGTCTGGTTATCTAGATGCCCATGACTTGGTGACACCCCTATGCTTGGGGCTAGTTTTCCGCATTATGATTTTATTTTGTGTTCAACTTTGGTTTTTATGAGAAATTTCTGATATGAAAAAGCTTTAAATTACCTTTGCTATTAAATTATTGGAATATTTTGGAAAAGTCGGTTTGCCTAGTACCATCGATAGGCGCCATCACGACAGGTTAATATTTTGGGTTGTGACACATGGGGAATAGAGTGAAGGCTCTAGCTGAAGCTATCGGATTTATCGCTTAATCCTAGATATTGAGCGTCACTTAGACTTAAATGAAACTTTTAAGGTACCTTCTCTTTCAAGAAATATAATTTTCTTGTCTAAGTTGGATAAAGCTGGATATCTTTTAAATTTTGGCAATGGATGTTTCAGTTTGTTTAGACATAATCATCTTATTGGTTTTGGTATTATTTGTGATTATTTATAAAAATTGAACCTTGATAATCTGTTTGTTGAAACCTTCTTAACTTTGCATCATAATGTTGGAACCAAACGTAGTTTGGTGAATGAACATTCTGCTTACTTGTGGCATAAATGTTTAGGTCACATATCCAAAGAAAGACTGGAAAGGCTAGTTAAGAATGAAAACCTTCCACATTTGGATTTTACGGACCTTAATATTTGTGTGAATTGTATTAAATGAAAACAAACAAAACACACAAAGAAAAGAGCCACAAGAAGCACTTAGCTTCTTGAAATTATACACGTCAATATATGTGGTCCTTTTGATGTCACTTCTTTTAGTAGGAAAGATATTTCATCACCTTTATTGATGACTTTTCACGTTATGGATATGTCTATTTATTGCATGCAAAATCTCAAGCAGTGAATGCCTTAGAGGTATTTATCACTGAGGTTGAAATACAACAAGACAGAAAGGTGAAAATAATCAGGTCAGACAGAGGTGGTGAGTATTATGGAAGATATGACGAAACTGGACAACACCCTGGTCCATTTGCTAAATTCATTGAAAAATGTGGCATATGTGCTCAATACATAATTCCCGGCACACCACAACAAAATGGTATGGCAGAAAGGCGTAATCGTACATTAATGGACATGGTTAGGAGTATGTTGAGTAATTCATCTTTACCCATCTCATTGTGGATGTATGCATTAAGGATTGTCGTATACTTGCTAAATAGGGTTCCTAGTAAATCAGTCCAAAGACTCCATTTGAACTTTGGACTGGTAGGAAACCTAGTCTGAGGCACCTACATATTTGGGGTTTCCCGACAGAAATAAGAATTTATAATCCACATGAAAAGAAACTGGATTCAAGAACAACCAGTGGTTTCTTCATTGGTTATCCAAAAAAATCAAAAGGGTATAGATTTTACTGTCCAAATCATAGTACGAGAATAGTTGAAACTGAAAATGCTAGGTTTTTCTTCCCTGTACTTCTTCTAAACTTGTTGTTCTTGAAGTTGTTGTACAACCTAACAATCAGCAAAAACAACAAATAAATGATCATACTACTAACAATGAAATTGTATTTATTAAACCTACGGTAGATGAACCACAAGAAGTAGCATTAAGAAGGTCTCAAAGACAATAGAGACCTGCTATTTTAGATGATTATTTATTTTATCTACATGAGTCAAAAATTGACTTTGGAATTGATAATGATCCTGTTTCATTTTCACAAGCCACTGAAAGTAATAATTCTGATAAATGGTTAGATGCTATGAAAGATGAGTTAAAGTCTATGAAATAGAATAAAGTTTAGGAGCTTGTTAATTATCAGAAGGTTGCAAAAGAGTCGGGTGTAAATGGGTCTTTAAGACTAAGCGCGGCTCAAATGGAAACATCAAACGTCACAAGGTCAGACTTGTTGTCAAAAGTTTTACTGAGAAAGATGGCATTGACTATAAAGAGATATTTTCACCGGTCTATATAAAGGATTCACTCAGAATTATAATGGCTTTAGTAGCTCATTATGATTTAGAGCAATATCAAATGGATGTAAAAATCGCCTTTTTAAATGAAATTTTAGAGGAAGAATTTTATATGGATCAACCAGAAGGGTTCTCCATTAAAGGAAAGGAACAAATGGTATGTAAACTTAAGAAATAAATATACGAACTTAAACAAGCTTCCCGACAGTTGTATCTTAAATTTAACGAAATTGTTGTCACCTTTGGATTTAAAGAAAACACCGTTGATCGGTGTATATATTTGAAGGTCAGTGGGAGTAAGTTTATTATGTTAGTCTTGTATTTTGATGACATCTTGCTTACTACTAATGCTCTTGGTATGATGTATGACACCAAGAAATTTCTCTCTAACAACTTTGAAATGAAATATATGGGCGAGGCATCCTATGTGATTGGGATTGAAATATTTCGGTATAGATCACAAGGATTATTGAGATTGTCTTAGAAAGCCTATATTAATAAAGTGTTAGAGAGATTTAGAATGGGAAAATGCTCATCAAGTCCCATTTCAATTCAGAAAGGGGATAAATTTAGTCGCAATCAATGTCCAAAGAATAAATTGGAACGTATGCAAATGAAAGATATTTCTTATGCATCTATAGTTGGGAGCTTAATGTATGCCCAGACATGTACAAGACTAGACATAAGTTCCGAATGCTGGGAAGATATCAAAGTAATCGAGGGATGGACCACTGGAAGGCTACAAAAAAGGTGTTGTGTTACTTGTAAGGAACGGAAGATTATATGCTCCCTTATAGAAGATCTAATCATCTTGACGGGATTGGAATATTAGATTCAGATTATACGGGTTGTATGGATACAAGAAAATCTATATTTGATTATTTGTTCTTGTTAGCCGGAGGAGCAATATCATGGAAGAGTGCGAAGCAGTCTGTCATAGTTGCATTCAGTACGGAAGTTAAATTTTTGGCATGCTTTGAGGCTACAGTCCAGGCTAATTGATTGCGGAACTTTATTTTAGGACTTGGACTAGTCAACAATTTTGCCAGGCCGTTAAAAATTTATTGTAATAATTTCGCAACAGTCTTCTTCTTTAAGAACAGCAAGTATTCGAAGGATGTTAAGCATATGAAAGTGAAATACTTTGTCGTTAAAGAAGAAGTCCAGAAACATAAAGTGTTAATTGAACATATTAGCACCAAACTTATGGTTGCAGATCCTTTGGCAAAAGGATTGCCGCCCAAGACATTTACTGAGCATGTTGAAAGAATGGGTATTATTGATAGCAATGAATGATTTTATGTAAAGACTTTATTATGTTTATGCAATTGACACTTTGAGATCATTTATATATATATTTCTGTTGTTACCTGTTTTCTCTTGTATACATAATATTGAGTATGACGATGACAGGTTCTTGCTTAGATAAGATACTCTAAGCATTAACGTTGGATCAATTAAGTATTACTTTTACAGGTTATGTTTAGTAAGAGAATGATATTGTAGTACATGGAAGGAAATATGTCGAATAAAGTATGTACGACCGTCATAACTCATATTAGTTGATTTATTCAATAACAACAATGAATGATGTTTCCAACGAAGGAGAATTTAATATTTTATTATGCACGTAATGAATGAAATATTTATTAAACCATTAAGTTAATAATATCACTTGCGCCAAGTGGGAGAATGTAAAATACGGCCCACGTGGCTTATAAGCATTTGGTTTAATAAATATATTTATTAAATTAGCATTTGGATAAAATTAGGGAAAGTTAATTGTGGTTATAACTCTCCACTAACCCACTTTGATGGAAAGCGAATTAACTAATGGTCTCTCTCTGCTTATTAAAAGAAGAATATCATAACTCCATCATATTCTATTCTAAAAAAAACACAGAAAGATAAAGAGAGAGAAGTAATAATTTTCTCAAGAATAGCAACCTTGAAGAAGACTTTCACTCAATATTATCAAGAAAACACATCATGGATTCAGGTAAATTTTTTTGATTGATGTTATTGTGTATGTATTTTATGTAAAAATCACATAGTTACACAATTATAAATAATTGATAGAATTTTATATAGATTGTTTATGATTCACAATCTTGAATTGTGAAAATCCTTACATTAAACCCAAAAGAAACGAATAGAAGGGCATATAAAACAGCTAGCAATATTCTTGGGTGTTTGTCCATAATTGGTAAAAGAAAATCTCTCTCTGTTTTATAATGAGAAATTGAGAATGAATTCCATTTTAATTTATTCCTCTCACACTATGAGCACTATTTTAAGTACTTTTCTTTTCTGAGCTACCATTACAAGATGACCAATCCTTATGAGTCAAGCATCATAAAATATTGCTGCTTCTTTAACCTTCGAACCTAACAATGAAAAGAACTTGTCCTTGGTTAAGGAAATAATTAAAAAGATGTTTTAACTTGGGAAAATATTCATTTTGTAGCAGAAAAGGAAAATTTTCCATTCCCCTCTATTGTCGTATTTATTCGATTGTATTTTCATAGTTCTTTCCCATGTCCATCTTAATAATACACTTCACTTAATATTCCCTTTTTTCCTTATTCTATAATTTGGATAGTTGTTTGCTATTCCATGCTTGAGCCTCCGCGAAGCCAAACTTGGGCAGCTATCAAGGTTACGCGCACTCAATGGCGGAGCTACAATTTCTTTTAAGGAATGTCAATTAAAATTCGCTAGAATTATAGTGGCAGATCTAGGATTTTAAACTCATGAGTGCCCGCCAATTAAAATTTTAAAAGAAAAGAAAAAAAGAGTTTAGTTATGGGTGCTCGCTTAATATTTATCTAAATATTTTTGTAATTAACTATATAAATTTACTAAATACGATCAAAGGTAATGGGTGTTTAAGCACCCATAAGTGCCTACGTAGATTCGCTACTATATATATAGTAGCGAATCTATATAGGTACTTGTGGGTGCTTAAGCACCCGTTACCTTGACCATATTTACAAAAATTAATACCGAATAACGTGATATAATTTCCTGGCGAATGAGTGCCAATTGGCATTTCCTAGTTATACGTGGCTCCACCAATGCGTACACTCACGTTTTTTTGTTTTTCACCTCTTCCCAAGAATCTCCCATTTTGCCGCTTGGCTGTCACACGCAGTATAGTATTTTGTCTTTTTGGACAAGTGTACATGTGACTTTGCAAGGGGTGCTAAGAGCTAAGATAAAGTCGTATGTTATTTTGCGCTTATTCTTTTCATATGCGAGATACTTTTTGTTGGTCTTTAAGTTTAGTGTAGTTTAATTTTAAGTTTGGTGTAGCTTAAAGAGATTGAATAGAAAATAGTAGAAAAAGAAATGGAGGGAAATAAAATTTTAAATTAGTGCACTTTATTTCTCATTGAAATAAGGAAAGAAAATCTATGTGTGTATATAGAGAAGTTCTTCTTCTAGCTCTTAAAGAGTTGAGTAGAAGGCAAGTCTCGCGTCGCCGTCGCCGTCGTTGCTCGACTTCGGCTTCGGTCAAAGATTGATTGATTAATCTTTTTGGACAAAATTTCTTTCAAATTATTTAATTAATTAATTAGATTAATTAACAAAAATTCAAGGGATTTTTTCGTTCCTATACCATATACGAAACTATATTACTAAATATGTTAATGATTTGGAAATTACCCGCCTTGTTAACAGTTTATTTACAAAAAAAATACANCGCAATTCTGTCGAAAATCCTAATTAAACTACAATCGAATGAGAATTGGGTGATACGATATTGAGATCTGTTTGACTTTGTAGTTTATTTTTAGTTTTTTTGTAGAATTTTTGTAGATGAATAAAAAAATTTGTAGTTATATTAAATGTAGTTATTAAGATGTTTAGAATACAATTTGTATACAAAAAAACTATAAATTAACTACATTCTTGACATAATCTACAATTTAACTACAATTTCTCTACAATTTAACTACAATTTATCTACAATTTCTGTAATATGTCTTCTTCTTCTTCTTCTTCGAGATTCAATCTGAAATTCAGTCAAAACCAAGTCCCATCTTCACCAAAAACCCTCAAAATTGAGATATAAACTCCAAATCATATTCCCGATTATTTTCAACAACACCCAATCCAAACAAATAATGATTTTTGAAAACCCAAATTTGAATTCAAGCTTTCAAGCTTTTTAATGGCTGTCAATGGTGGATTTGAGAGAAGAAAAGATGAAGAACATATATATGATCGCCAATTTCTGAAAACGATGAAGAACAGAATGTAGCAATTTCGACTTGTTGAATCTCGAAGGTCTGAATTCTACAATTTGAAGAAGAAGGAAGGGAGAAGAGGAAGAAAGGGGAGGGGAAAACGGCTGGTTACAAATGATGGGGAGAGAGAAACGTGGGATATATGGACACCTTTAATTAAGGAGTAAAAATCTGCCCATTAATTATACCCCTTTAATTAAGGAGTAAAAAACTGCCTATTAATTATACTCCTAAATTAATTATGGTATAGATTTGGTAATTTGGTATACTAAGTATAATTAAATCAAACCTTAAACATGGAGGGTGATAAGGTTTCATATATGGTATAGGAATGTAAAAATTCCAAAATTCAATCCGGAATAACCCATGACCCGCGATCCAGTCCAGCCCGTTTTTCTTTCCTGGATTATTTTAAATCCGTTTTGTTTTTTCCCGTAATATTTTCCCACCTGTTTCAACAGTTGTGACTGTTCTGAAAGGTTGCAAATCTTTTCAGAAACGGTGCAAATTGGCTATAAATATTTCTTCAAATCCCAGAGCACACTGTATATTCAGTGAGCTCAGTTTATTCATATACTGTTTTTCAGAATTTATTTTGACGTTCTAGTTCTACTAACTTTCTGTTCTTGTATTTTCAGAAAGTTTACTATTTTTATTTATTTTACAGCAATACAAATTAATAACAATCTTAAGAAAAAAAATTATTATATTGTGTAATTTGTTTGTGGAGATTAAAACCTGTGTGATTTTCTATTCCTTCTAAAAAAAATTTATTCTGATTTGAAGATAGAAAAACTTCAACTCTTCTGTTGTTGACAGTGAGAAATGGCAATTGATAACAGGAATTCTTCTGCGATTGTTGCGGCAACGACGATAGCCTCGTCAAGTCGGACTCATGTTCCACCGGCAGAAAAACCAGAGAAATTTTCTGGAGCCAACTTCAAAGGATGACAACAAAGGGTGTTCTTCTGGCTTACCACACTTGGTATGCAGAAATTCACTAGTCAAGAACCTTCAGTGCCTGCTGCGAACATGCCGGACAACGAAAAGTTCATGATTGTTGAGGCATGGAAGCAGGTAGATTTTCTTTGCAAAGGCTATATCTTAAGTGCCTTAGAGGATGACTTGTACAATGTGTACAGTGCGATGAATACTTCGAAAGAATTATGGGACGCACTTGAGAAGAAGTACAAGACGGAAGATGCATGCTTGAAGAAGTTCGTGATTGCCAAGTTTCTAGACTATAAAATGATAGACAGCAAAACTGTGGGAATCCAAGTTCAGGAACTTCAACTTATTTTTCACGACCTTATTGCTGAAGGTATGGTCGTGAATGAAGCATTTCAAGTGGTTGCAATGATTGAAAAGTTGCCTCCTTCGTGGAGAGATTTCAAGAACTATCTTAAGCACAAGCGCAAAGAAGTGAAGTTGGAAGATCTTGTGATTCGTCTCAAGATTGAGGAAGACAACAAAACAGCCGAGAAGAAGTCTCGTGGAAATTCAACGATCATGGGAGCTAATATCGTTGAGGAGACTACTCAAAAAAGTAATAAGAGGACGAGATCTACTAGACAAACTAAGGAAAAGAACAAAAAGAAATCCAAGGGCAACTGCCACAACTGTGGAAGAGTTGGTCACAAATCCCCCGATTGTCCCGAAAAAGGATAAGAAGAAGGGACAGGCCAACATAGTAGAGAAGAATGATGACATTGATGATCTTTGTGCAATGTTTTCGGAATGCAAATTAGTTGTAAATTCGAAGGAGTGGTGGATTGACTCCGGAGCCACTCGACATGTTTGTGATGTCAAAGAAGCATTTGCGACTTACTCTACTGTTGGTCCCGAAGAAGAGATTTCCATGGGAAATAACACAACAGCCAAGATTGAAGGTTATGGGAAGATATTCCTAAAGATGACTTACGGCAAGGTGTTAACGCTCAACAATGTTCTTCATGTTCCTACTATTAAGAAGAATTTAGTTTCTAGTTCTTTACTTGTGAAGAATGGATTCAAATGTGCATTTGATTCTGATAAAGTTGTTGTAAGCAAGAATGAAATTTATGTTGGAAAAGGCCACCTCACGGAGGGCCTTTTCAAACTCAAAGTAATGGTTGTTGACAGTATGAATAAAATTTCAACTTCTTCTTATTTGTTGGAGTCAAATGATTTATGGCATATTCGTTTAGGACATGTCAATTATAAAACCTTGCGGAAGTTAACTAATTTAGAAGTATTTCCTAAATTCCAATGTAATAAATCAAAATGTCAAATATGTGTTGAATCTAAGTTTGTAAAACATCCTTATAAATCTGTTGAAAGGAATTCAAATCCTTTAGACTTAATTCATACTGACATTTGCGATATGAAGTCGACACCATCTCGAGGTGGGAAAAGTATTTTATTACTTTTATTGACGATTGCACTCGATATTATTATGTTTATTTGCTTAATAGTAAGGATGAAGCATTTAAGAAATACAAGAAGGAAGTGGAGAATCAATTGAATAAAAAGATTAAAATGATTAGACATGATAGAGGTGGAGAATATGAATCTCTGTTTGCATAAATATGTTCGGAATATGGAATTATCCATCAAACTACTACACCTTACACACCTCAGTCCAATGAAATTGCGGAAAGGAAAAATCGGACATTAAAAGAAATGATGAATTCTTTATTAATAAGTTCCGAATTACCGCAGAGTTTGTTGGGGGAAGCTATCCTTACAGCTAACCGAATACTCAACAGAGTACCCCATAGTAAAACGCAATCTATTCCATATGAAAAAATAGAAAGGAAGAAAACCCAACTTGACATATTTCAAAGTGTGGGGGTGTTTAGCAAAGGTACAAGTTCCTTTACCTAAAAGGGTTAAAATCGGACCAAAAATAGTAGATTGCGTTTTTATTGGATATGCTACAAATAGTAAAGCATGTCAATTTTTGGTCCATAAATCCGATAATCCCGAGATTCATGTTAATACGGTAATGGAATCAGATAATGTTGAATTCTTTGTAAGCATTTGTCCGTATAAAACTGAATGTGAGTCGTTAAGTGAAAGACCTAAACAACCTCGGGAAGAACCAAAGGAAAATACTCCAAGTGTAGAAGATCTAAGGCGTAGAAAACGTTAAAGAACATCTACTTCCTTTGGACCAGATTTTGTGACATTCTTGCTTGAAAATGAACCTCAAACTTTTAAAGCAATTATGTCGTCGTTTGATTCAGCGTTTTGAGAAGAGGCAGTCAATAGTGAGATTCAATCAATTTTGGATAACCATACATGGGAATTGGTTGATCTTCCTCCGCGAAATAAGCCTTTAGGTTCTAAATGGATCTTTAAACGGAAAATGAAGTTGATGGCACTAATGACAAATTTAAGGCAAGACTTGTTGTCAAAGGTTATAGACAAAAGGAAGGCCTTGATTACTTTGACACTACTCGCCAGTAACGAGGATAACATCTATTAGGATGTTAGTGGCATTAGCAGCCGTGGCCCGTGTATGATCTTGAACTCCATCAAATGGATGTTAAAACAACTTTCTTAAATAGAGAATTGGAGGAAGAGATTTACATGGAACAACCTGAGGGTTTGGTGGTTCCTGGTAAAGAAAAGAAAGTGTGCAAACTTGTTAAGTTGCTTTATGGACTTAAACAAGCACCCAAACAATGGCATGCCAAATTTGACCAAACAATATTGGCAAGTGGGTTTAAAATCAACGAGTGTGAAAAATGTGTTTACATTAAAAACACTTCAGGTCATGAAGTCATTGTTTGTTTATATGTTGTTGACATGTTGATAATGAGAAAAAGTATGGCAGATATAAATGCTACAAAGCGCATGTTGGCTAGAAAATTCGACATGAAAAACTTAGGAGTTGCTGATGTGATCTTAGGAATCAGAATTCACAAGACTCCACAAGGTCTAGCATTATCACAATCTCACTACATAGAAAAGGTACTTGACAAGTTCAAGTATTTGGATTTCAAAATTGCCAAGACTCCAATTGACGTGAGTTATGCACTTCAAAAGAATGAAGGTGAAAGTGAATCTCAACTGGACTATGCAAGAGTATTGGAAAGTTTGATGTATATCATGAATTGTACGCGACGGATATAGAATGTGCTATTAGCAAACTGAGTCGGTTTACAAGTAATCCCAATCATATACATTGGATGGCAATGAAATGAGTTTTAGGGTATCTGAAACATACCCAAAATTATGAGTTACATTATAACAAATATCCCTCCGCGATCGAGGTATATAGTAATGCAAATTGGATCACCGGATCATCTGAAGTTAAATCCACGAGTGGATATGTTTTCACAATTGGGGGTGGAGCAGTGTCTTGGAAATCATCCAAACAAACGTGCATCGCACGTTCTACAATGGAATCTGAATTCATAGCTTTAGATAAGGCCGGTGAAAAAGCCGAATGGCTCCAGAACTTTTTTGGAAAATATTCCATTTTGGCCCAAACCTTTGGCACCTATTTGTATACATTGTGATATTCAAGCGGCAATAGACGGGGCATGGAGTGTTATGTATAACGGAAAATCTCGTCATATACGAAGGAGATATAATACCGTTAGAAAACTACTCTCTAGTGGTGTTATCACAATTGACTACGTAAAGTCAAGAGATAACGTGTCAGATCCACTTACAAAAGGACTATCTATAAAGGCAGTTGAAAGATCATCAAAGGGAATGGGGTTAAGGCCTAGGACAAGTCATCGTGGCGGTAACTCTACCTAGCAGACTGGAGATCCCAAGAGCTAGGTTCAAAGGGATCAAACAAAATTATGAATGACGATTCAACATTGTCAAATAACTCAACACATTCTCGTGATGAAGACAATGTTCAGAAATCAAGGTAAAGCATTAAGACTTTTTGATGAGTCAATAAAGCTTAAAGTTTTTTAATGATTTGCTAAGTCTGGCAGGATATGACTAGATAGTGTATCTTTAGGATTACACGTTTAGGAATCACCTATGTGAGGGGAATGAAAGTAAAGTCCCTTTCTCTAAGCACTCATGAAACCAGGCGGTGTTCATGGCTGAAACGAACACAACCGTGAGAACCATAGATGGTTAAGGATTGATTGTGTGGCTTATGTTGTCTAGGTATACAACAAATCTCGGCGGTTCAAAGATATCAAATCTACCGATTGACCGAGTATATCCTATATAAGTTCACTACGAAAAGTTCAAAGGGAAACCTACTTATCCAGATGCAATTAATTCTTGCATGTAAAACACACACGCGTCCATGCATTCCCTTATTTTATAGCCATTCCCAATTCATGTGGGGGATTGTTGGTCTTTAAGCTTAGTGTAGCTTAATTTTAAGCTTGGTGTAGCTTAAAGAGAGTGAATGGAAAATGGTTGGAAAAGAAATGGAGGGAAGTGAAATTTTGAATTAGTGCACTTTGTCCCTCATTAGAAGAAGGAAAAAAAAATCTATGTGTATATATAGATAAGTTCTTCTTCTAGCTCTTAAAGAGTTGAGAAGAAGGCAAGCCTCGCGCCTCGTCGCCGTCGCTCGCTCGGCTCGGCTTCGGATTCGGATTCGGATTCGGATTTAGTCAAAGATTGATTGATTAATATTTTTGGACAAAATTTCTTTTAAATAATTAATTAAATTAATTAACGAAAATTCAATCCGGAATAACCCAGAATATTTTCTTACGAAATTTTCTGATCTTCTTCTTCTTATTCTGTACATAAAATTTTAGTGTGTTTTACAGCCTTCGAGTGGTTCGTTGTTCGTCGGCATTTTTGGTACCAACACTCCGGTGAGTTAAATCGTTCTATCCTGGGAGGATATATTCCAAAATCTCGGGTACTTGAGGGGAATAATTTCCTTAAGGACACACTGTGTATTCAGTGGGCTCGGTTTATTCCTATACTGTTTTTCATAATTTATTTTGACGTTCTAGTTCTACTAACTTTCTGTTTCTGTATTTTCAGAAAGTTTACTGTTTTTATTTATTTTACAGCAATACAGATTAATAGCACTCTTAATGTAAGGAAAAGGATCAAATATACGTCTTTACTTTCATATATTGTTTACATTTAACCTCTGTTATACTATTAGGTCAAATTTATCCTTACCGTTATATTATCGGATTAAATTTACCCTTACAATCAGCAAACTTTAAAAAAAACCTTGATCTGGTTAGTAATCCAAAATCTCCTAAATTTCTTTTATTTAAATCACTTGTTGTTCTTCTTGGTCCACTTTTTTCGAAATTACTATTGATGTGATGTTAAAGTTACTGGGCTATACAAATTATTCATAATTTTTGGTAATTACCAATGAACCAATTTCTCTTTTTTGTAATAAAAAAATTTGGTTTAAAATTTTATTATTTTCGATACACCGTAGAATTTAGTGGGTCTATTTATTGTGTATTATATGCAGTTGATCATCATGTTTGTGCATGTATATTCAAATATATTTTGTCATTGCCTAGTTAGTATAGAGTTTGATCGACTAACTTAAGAGTGCACAGTGTGTCAGCATTTAATTAAAGCAAGTTGAATTAGATAATGTAAAGTCTCCGAGGAACTTCAACTTCAATCGCTAACACTTGCAACGTCTCCATACATTTGGTGCAACAAATTCATTAAAATTGGGATGGTGTAAATTCTTTTAGAATGCAGAAAAGATACCTAATTTAGATTTTTCAATTTACTATACTTTATTTATTCGGTTGTATTACTTAATATTTTTTTCTCTAATTCAGAAAGCATGTAAATGCCAATTATTTCAAAAATAGTGGACCAAGAAGAATAACAAGTGATATAAAGGAATTTGGAAGATTTCGGATTACTTAACAGATCAAGGAGTATTTTTTAAAGTTTTCTGATTATAGGGGTAATTTGGTCTGATAGTATAACGAAGGTTAAATATATACAATATATGAAAGTATAGGGGTATATTTGACCCTTTCCCCTTTATATGTAGTACATTTAGTTATTCTACTCAGAGTTTATGATCCCAAAAAGTAGGCATTTATATATTCTTCATTGCAATTAAGAAAAAGAAAAAAAAAAGGTGATTAAACCTTAGGTGAAATGTCAGCTTGCTTAATTTGGACTTGAAGCCCGACCCCTGTGATGCTTACTCTACTCGGTTAGGACAAGCACAAGCTGAGCCAGTTCTCTCGGTTGGGCTTAATCCAATTTATAACAGAGAAGGGAAATTCACAATTTTATAAGCCCAGATACATTCCCCAACCCTCACTATCAAGTTAAATACTCACCGGCAAGACGAGAAAGAGTTGTACATTTATGATTTTGTACGACGACGAAACATGAAGCTGTACAATAGGGAATTTTGGGAACATTTTTCGGATAATTTGGAGTATTCACATTTTAAGTAAACCTGCACAGTTGTGGTAACTCCTCCATTTCACATCATCTTTTGCGAGTCAAATGAGCAAGGAACCACAGTTGTCGCTTTACCAGTTTATAAAGTAAGAGTTATAAAAGCATGTTGCAGCAGTTGGGTAGCGACAAAAAATCATTTGGTTCAACTCAAAGTTATGCCAACATGAGCACTTCAACGAAGTAAAAGGAAGAATTACAAAAAATCCAATATGTGGCTATCGATTATTGAACTCGGCATTTGGAGAAACTGGGTGTGTAATTCCAATAGAGTATGTCAAGTCTAAGATTAAATTCTAAAAGCAAAACTATTCAACTTCACAGCCACAGCAGCCATAAGAACAACTGATCCACAAAAAACAAACAAAACCACAAAACTTTTGAATCCTGAGTTTGTAGAGCAACTAAATCTCTCATCATCTCAGCCAGATTTATTCCGGCAGAAAAATTGCAAGCCACTATCAGTGATGATCATCGTCATCGTCATCGCCATGTCCATCAGGAGGTCCTCCAGGGCCCACCACCTCCAACTGTATAGAATTAAATCATTCCAAGTATGAGCTTCATTATAACAAGCTTAAGAATTTAAAGTCTGCATGGATCAGCTAATTATTTTGACCGGCATTATCAACGCTGAGACATGGCATACCATCACCATACTTGGACAATTGTTGGCTAGAAGTAGAACTTTACAGCTCGGATTCCCTCCCTCCCTCCCACCTACCCCTCTCAATAATTGGAAAAAAGAGGGATAATGCCACCCCTATAGCTGGAAGTAATATAAAATTTCAGCGGATTAAAGAAAGCAGCTGCCTTTCACATTCAGACAGCAAAGACTGAATTCATGTATCTACAACTTCCCTAACAGCCTAGAACTTGATAATATGGCCCAAGATAGAAATTTTGGTACTTACCACGAAATACTGTGTGCATACTGGGCATTCATGGGGCTTGCCCTTCTCGAGCCAGAACCAAACAACATCATGCTCATCTTCTGTTAAATTAGAAAAAACTCAGAAGATTGAGTGAACTGGCTAAAGGAAAAATCTGTAAAGGAGAATTTTTTCACTGAATCTGTTACGGTCTTACGGAGACTTACCGCCTTCACCTCCTGGACATCCTACAATTCTTCTGTCATAGTACGATTTAACAACAGCTGGTGCTTCCTACATTTAAACATATTCAAATATTTGATCACACTCCTACATATCTAATTGGAAAGATAACATACAACAGTAGTACTTTATCAATCTCTTTACGCATAATCCTTTTGTTTTTGTTGAGAAATAATTCATTATCTTGAAACTATACATAAGAAGCAACAGCAGTCCACGTCCAAATTGAATTTGTTTGAGGACTCATAAGCACACAATGTTTTACATTAGCAGACCTCATCGTTGACAATAACACAATAACCCACTTATTTATAACCGAGAAATTCCTCTGAGAGACTGTTTGAAACTCGGTAGATGATGGGTCGCCTCTCTACCCTTCTCCATTTAAACCCCAGGCTTTTGTCTGTGGAAAAGTTCGAACTCACAATGTGTACCTAACCCACACATGATTTGCCGCGCTCTTACCACTAGACCAAAGCCCGAGGGTCAGCATAATAATTAGATTGTGTGTTTTAAAATGCGAGACACAAAAAATCAAAAGAAAGATTTTTAGTCACAACTCACACAAAACAAATTAAACATTGGGATTTGGGGTGCTGAGAGACATGTGAAAAAATTAGATTCAGGTATGAGTTTGACATGAGTATGTCCAAAGTTTGACAAGTTTATACTGAATTCTGAAAGATCTAGTCGAAACATCCATCCTCAGGCAGAAAGGAAGACTTTGTAACAGCCTAAGAATTTGTTCTCATCAGTTTAAGCTAGCATTTGGCCATAGATTCCCAAATTTGTTTTGAAAAATCTGTTTTGGGTGAAGTTTGGCTTGAAGATGAAAATGTATTTGGACATACGTTTTCAAAACATATTTCCCAAATTTTACTTTGGAAAAACATGTGTATTATTAGGGATCTCATACCAAAGAAATGTTAAGCTGCACAAGTCTACATATTTGCATGCATGTGCACTTATTCACACATGTAAATGTCTTTCTTGTAGGTGAATGGTTATGCCTTATGGAAAAAATGATGACGAAAGGTTAAATACTTAGAAACCGCATTAATCTAAGGACAAAAGCACCTGAACTAGGGGAAATATTTGAGTAATAATAACACTAGCCATAAGCTCACATGCCAACTAACAGCTGGCACATCATTCCATTACTGGGGAAAGTAAACTAACTAGCTCTGATGCCCCTCCCCTCCTTAAAGGAAACACAACATCATGTTTAGCGTTTACTATCTAAGTTCAAAACAGTAATCCAGGTATTGCAAAATATTATGGATCAAATGTTTGCCATTGCATTTTCCACAATGAAAGAGGAAAACGGCACCTACCTACAATCTATTACTCCTCCTTTTCAATTTGTGGCATAATTTGGTTAGGCATGGAATTTAGGAAATGGGAAAAAAATTGAAACTTGTGGTCTTAAACATGCCATGAGATTTTTGTTGCTATAAAAGCATGTCATTAAGGATAAAATGAGAAGTTTAAAGTTAAATTGTTTTAAAATATAAAAATATGTCATTCTTTTTTGAACGGATTAAAAAGGAACTGGTGCCACATGCACATATAAGGAAACCGAGGGAGTACTTTACTTAACAGAGTTGCAGTGGCTTTATTAATATATATGAACATTTCAGAACTAGATATATGTAAAGGAGCAGAAATTGGAATCTTTACAAGGCGAAAGTGTGCATTTTCTTACCCAGCAAAACTAATACTGAATGGTGGACGAAACTCCAATTTTAGTTATACTCAAAACAAAGGTAACAAAAACAAGAAGCAATAACCACGTTTTGCCAACTTATACATAAAAAGAATATGCACACTGACCTTTGTGCCAAAAGGACCTTCAGGAAAGTTAATGTCGAGAAGTTCCTTTCCCTAAGCACGAAACAAACACACATATCAAGTATAAGTTACAGTCACAACTAACAAGTATGCTTGAATCAATATATTTCAATTAGACTATTAGTAGAAGCAAACATATAACATCAAAATCCTAAACGATTAAAAATCACTCACTTGAAGCTCGGCTTCAAGCTCTTCGCGCTCGTGACCGGTCGCAATTGGCATTACATCCTCCGCACTCTTCTTCACAACATTTTCTGCTCCACAAGACAACGAATTCACAACAAAAACAAATCAAATATACAATACATATATATATATATATACACATACATGCTTATATATAAATAAACGCATATATGTGTGTGTAAATGCTTAAGATCTGATGAAATTAGCGTTACCAGAAGCAGTACTGAAGTGGCGAGAGGAGAAAGGAACCGCGGGTTGGAAAGCCGCCGGAGACGGCGATAAGGAGGTGGCGGCGGCGGCGGAAAACCGATTGGATTTAGGGGTAGATCGGAGTTGGCTTAGAATCCGAAACTGGGTATTAAGTCTTCTCCACATGGTTTTCTTCAAGAGTTAGGGTTTCGATTCGATCTCAGGTCAGGTATGGCTCCTTTTGGATGAGATCAAGAGTTCCTTTATCACTCTCTTTCTCGTTGTTGTGCTTTTTTAGAAGCTTTTTGGGCGTAGAAAATGAAATGAAATGGAATGAGAGAGCGTAAGGGTGGCACAGGCCCGAGGCCCAAGGGTTGACTCGCTCGTGCGACAATTTCTCCCACGTAGTGTGGATAGCTGTTTCGTCAAATTTCTAATTTTAACCAACCCTTACACTGTTTAGGCCTCGTTTATTTTATTTTTTTTAAGATTAAGACGTCTGAATTTAAATACGTAAGAATATTAAAATGTGTATTAAGATTTAAATATAAATAATTAAGACTATTTAATTTTTAACATCTGAATATATAAAATTTGTTTTTATTTAAAAATTAATAAACATACAATTCAAATGAAATACTAACTAATCTAATATTCTATCAATAAAATATAGTATTTTTTAAAATATGATAGTTGTTAATGATGATGGCCAACGGGTGAATGCCGACTAGAGACGGTGGTTGGTGGTAATTTTGATTAACGATGGTGGTTCATGCTAGTAGCTAGTGATGATTGGTAGTGGTGGCGATTATGATTGAGGATGGTGGTGGTGGGTGGTAATAGTTAATAATGGTGGGTGGTGGTAGTAGTTGTGATTGAGAAAGGTGGTGGGTGGGTGGTAGGTTATAATACAGTGTCAGTTGTGGTTGTTGATGGTGATGGGGTGGTTAGTTGTGGTAGTTGAGGTGAATGAATGTTGATTGTGGGTGAGAATGATATATGGTGGTCGGAGTGGTGGGGATAATGGATGGTGATGGTCGATAATGGTGGCGGCTATGATTGATGATGATGGTGTCGTGGTGGTGGTTGTGGTGGATGTGGTGGTGCTGGAGTGGTGATAGTTAATAATGATGGGTGGTGGTAGTAGTTGTGATTGAGAAATGTGGTGGGTGGGTGGTAGGTTATAATAATAGCAGTGGCGGATGTGGTTGTTGATGCTGACGGGGCGGTCAGTTGTGGTAGTTGAGGTGAACGAATGTTGATTGTGGGTGAGAATGATATATGGTGGTCGGAGTGGTAGAGATAATAGATGGTGATGGTCGATAATGGTGGCGGCTATGATTGATGATGATGGTGTCATGGTGGTGGTGGGGGTGGTAATGGTGGTTGAGTATAGTGGTGTTGGCGGCATGGTGGTAGTTGATAATGGTAGGCGGTGACGGCAGTTAACAATGAATATGTGATAGCATCTTAATAAAATTAAGTCTCTGTTATAGATCTTAATCATACAGACCCATTAAGTGATTGTGAAGTAAAAAAAATAAACACACTTAATGATTAAGATTTGAATAATTAAGATCCAGACTTTAAAAATAAACGCACTTAATGTCTAAGATCTGAATGATTAAGATTCAGACCTCCATTAAGTGCAAACAAATGAGGCCTTACATTAGTATGTAACTAGTAAACTTAAACATCAATAAAAAATTTAAAAATAATTTATCGAGTTAATAATAAATGTAGATATTATCCCTCTTTTTATGAAAAAGAAAATCATCAATAAATAAAATATATTTGGTTTAATTCATAAATTTAATTTATTTGTAGCAAATAATGAATGTGATGTATATTTAATTGTATATTATCAATGAATATTACTTAAATTTTATCTAATTAAGAAAATCCAAGACAAAAAAAAATACCTAAAATAAAAATAAAAGTTGCATAGATTCTTAAAGCTACTAATTACACAAATAAATTAAATTAAATTATTGTTAGTTTTATATTGAGAAGCTGAAAATTTCTATGAGAAAAAATCTATACAAAAGATTATTGGGAATACTTCTCCTCTTACTTTGCAACATATGTTAAAACTTTTATTCCGTTAATTTATTGTATTATTCTGGTAGTTAAAACATGATTTTATGTGATACATTTAATTGAGTAACGATAATATTAAATTAGATAATGTCACACTTTAAAGAATAAAATTCACCAAGTATTCACAGGAATAATTAATTTGTTTAATAAGAAAATCTTTCAATAACATACTTAATAAGATAAGAATCAAAACTAATTGTGGGTAAATTCTAACATTAGAATAATGAGTATTGTTTGCAAGTTCATTATAAACTTCACTAAGTTTTCAATCATCGATAGTATAACCCAAAAATAAAAAATATTTTATTTCATAAAGTTAATAACTCGTTGTCTAGTGATTTTTAAACTACCGAAAGTTTGCCCCATTCACAGTGTTAAATTTTTTATCGGTAATAACCTATTATTACATGTGATTTCTTAATTAATTAGATTACATTACATGTTAACTTAAAGTTATCTACAAATTGTCAATGTCATATATTAATGCCTAATTCAAAAAAGTTCATTGAAGAAAAGAAATACAGGCAAAAGAACTAAGAACATATAGAAAAATATATTTGTAAAAATGATAAACTTATATATAACAGGAAAAGAGAACACGTTAGAATCTCACTTCGACGTGGGATAAAATAAAGTTATTGAAATTGTAGTACAAATATATACAACAAAAATAAATATAAAATTCTCTATGTATATATTATTTGGAAAAAAAATCACTACTTCAACTTATACAACATTAAACTAAATATGACAAAATCAAAGACCATTATTGAGAATTGTGACATACGCTTTACGTCGATCTTCACCTCATTACTTGACACTTCCTCTTACACATTCTTCTTAAGATTCACACATGTATGAAATATCTTTGTGCATTTACCTCGAACAAAAACTAAGAATAGAAATTATACCATATCTTAGTATAATTTTTCTTTTCCACTACTAACCTTTGACATAGTGATAGCTCAAACCATTATAAGCAAAATATAAAGCTAGTGTCAATCATATTTGTTTAAAACATAGAGGTCCTTATATAGGTACATATGGAGGAACAATAATAAATAGTCATAAACTTACACATTAAATATTTAAAGGTTATGAATATGAAATGCATGAGAGTTATTGAGATCATTAAAAATATAGGTTATGAAGATAAAAAGGTGTGAGTTATGAAGATAGAATTTTTAATATAAAATAAATATATAAAAAATGATGAAAATTTCAAAAAAAGAAAGAGAAAAAAAATAAATGTGTTTCTTGGATTAAGAGAGGTGTTACCTCACTTTTCTATTATATATATATATATATATATAAAATGTTGAAAATAGTTGAACTCCAAGTACTACCGTAGCATTCTGAAAAGGAAAAGTATTTGATAAAGACACAAAATTATATTAATTTATTATGATTGAATGGTACATTAAGACAAAAATATATCTCAACATAAATCTTACTACTATATAACATACGCCATGCACTTGTTACTTTGATGCATACATAGGTGCAAGTAAGTATTTTTGATAGATCTTATAAAAATCTATTATGTCACCTGTTTTCATCATTTTCGAATAGTTCAGATATTTAATTAACATAACAAGCAAAATAATATAATGTTCCTTTTTATCATTATAACTCTTATTAACCAACTATGTTTTCATATCACTTACAACGAAGTCGAATGATTTCTTCATTCATTTAAAATGCTTTGCCAAGGTATTAATTCAGTCATTGGTCCACATATTAATGAATCAAACCAACATTCATTACACTATTGCCCTAGTGTTAGGTGTGTCTGGAACTAATTAACTTGTTAATTACTTTGACGATTTCAAGTCAAATAAACGGTATATCACATTCCGATGTGTTCTCTATCTATAACAAAGATCACTACATATTTACTGATTAGAATCTTAAGCGGAAAATTTGGATCTAAATTCTCACAAACCTATACTAATTGTCATTGTTCTAGGTATCAACATGACAAGTCTCGCAAATTTATCATACAACATTATTGTTGGAATATACTATTAACCATGCGATTTAGACATAGTACTTTGTTTTATTCTTTATTGAACAATTATATATTTAATTTATTCAATTCAATAAAGTACTATTTTAAATAGATCTTATCACATGTGTGCCTTTTAGTTATGTAGTAGACAATTTAGTGTGTGGAGTCTTAGCTCATGCACAGAATATTAAATTGTTCGTTCTCATAATTAATAAATTTTGTTCATAATCAAAGATATTATTGGACAAAATATCTTGATGATTGTGGCACAAGATTATAGTATAATCTATCTTGATTATGGGAGTGGTTTTACTCTGACTTCTTGTGCTAGTATACTCAGTGTATATTAAACGGACCAAGTAGAGAAAATATGTTTTTGTATTGAATATATAAAATATTTTCTCTAATTCATTAAATGAGCTTATACTCCTAATCTTGGTATAATTATTATGATCAATGTAATTTGTTTAACATTTGTGAATACTAATTAGTTGATAGAATCCATGACTCGATTTTTGAGCTTGATGATACCCCTTTATATAAGCTTATAAGTTTTCATGTGAAAACCCGGCCGGTGAATTTTGTATCCGTCACATGAAATAGTTTAAGAGGCATTGTAAAGGATTTAATTAGTTGATTAAATTAAATTTTCAGTGATTTAATTTAATTAATTGGTATTTGAAATCTTAACATGGGGAGTTAAAATAAGTGTTATTGAATTTTCGAAATTCATACTGAGGAGTTCAATTGCAGTTTTTTAGTGAAATAAATTGCAATTAATTGTAGTAAGAATTAATTCATGTTAATGTCGAATTAATGCTATAATTGGTAGCCTCCTTTTATTTCTGTGGTCCCTGCTATACCTAGTACCTGGACAAGACTTGGGTAAAAAGTGACTTGGGAGAAAAGTCACCCGTTAGAGTTAGAGTAGGATTCTACTTTTGCAAGTAGAATCCTACACCATTTTTGGAAGACAAATTTCGGTCAAAAATAACTCTACTTAAGGAGGACGAATTTCACATAATTACTCACTTTCAAAGTTGTATTGTTTTTGCCCACCCAAAAGCAAAAGCGTCCAAGGTTTTATTAGGCATATAGCAGAAGACTGCAGCCCTGGATTCTTGCTGTTTGGAAGCTTTGTGCAACGGTTTCAAGAGGTTAGTGCTTCTAATCTTGTGATTATAGCATTGTCTAGTTTATATGTATTAGATGCCTGGATTGTAAGCTTGCTTCCGCTGCGCATGTTCTAACAATTGGTATCAGACGCCGTCTTACATCTAACTAGATAATGTAATACAACATGAATAGAGTAATATTAAAACGTGTTGTTTAATAATACATGTTTGTGTGATGACCCAAAAGGTCATCTTGAGTAATTCCAGTTAAATCTGTGTTTCGAGGCCTCGAAAGCCTCCGCTAATCTCACCTCGATATACGTACGCAACCCGGGCAGGTAGCCGGGAAACTTCCATGTGAAAATTTGAAACAAATGGGATTTTTGAATTGAATAATTGAATAAAGTTGACTT